>CM059450.1:25374224-25379224 GCA_030390025.1 Squalus acanthias | reverse complement strand
CCTCATACGTTGCAGGAAAGGATGCACCAGAGCATGGTACATCGGCGAGACCATGCAGACACTGAGACAACGTATGAACGGACACCGCGCAACAATCGCCAGGCAGGATTGTTACCTCCCAGTCTGGGAACACTTCAGCAGTCAAGGACATTCAGCCTCGGATCTGCAGGTAAGCGTTCTCCAAGGCGGCCTTCGAGACACACGACAACGCAAAATCATCGAGCAGAAACTGATAGCCAAGTTCCGCACTCATGAGGACAGCCTCAACCGGGATCTCGGTTTCATGTCACGCTACATGACGTAAAGTCATCCAGACTCGAGTGGTCGTTGGCTTGTTCACAGATGTGATTTCCAGTAAAAAAAAAAGTAAAAATTTTAAAGTTTATGATTTTCCATACAGACTGCATTTGACACATTAGACCCCCTGTGACCCCACCTCATTGTCTCAGTTGTATCTTGCTATGTCTTTGATGTGGTGCCTTCCTGGCTGACCTGATTGTTTCTCTGCCGAGGTGTGACGAAAGGCAGTCAGGAGGATTAAATGTAGTCATCTGACATTGTACGCTACACATGCATTGTTCTCTGTCTATATATGCTTTGCTGATTTCTATTCCTTCACTTCACCTGATGAAGGAGCAGCGCTCCGAAAGCTTGTGATTTCAAATAAAACTGTTGGACTATAACCTGGTGTTGTGCGACTTCTCACTTTTGTCCACCCCAGTCCAACACCGGCATCTCCGCATTATCTCCAACAAGCGAGAGTCGAACCAACTCCCCTTGATATTCAACGGCATTACCATCGCCATCCTGGGTGGTCACCATTGACCAGAAACTTAACTGGACCAGCCACATAAATACTGTGGCAACAAGAGCAGGTCAGAGGCTGGTATTCTGCGGCGAGTGTCTCATCTCCTGATTCCCCAAAGCCTTTCCACCATCTACAAGTCCTACAAGTCAGGAGTGTGATGGAATACTCTCCACTTGCCTGGGTGAGTGCAGCTCCAACAACACTCAAGAAGCTCGACACCATCCAGGACAAAACAGCCCGCTTGATTGGCACCCCATCCACCACCGGCGCACCGTGGCTGCAGTGTGTACCATCTACAAGATGCACTGCAGCAACTCGCCAAGGCTTCTTCGACAGCACCTCCCAAACCCGCGACCTCTTCCACCGAGAAGGACAAGGGCAGCAGGCGCATGACAACACCACCACCTCCAAGTTCCCCTCCAAGTCACACACCATCCTGACTTGGAAATATATCAGCCGATCCTTCATCGTCGCTGGGTCAAAATTTTGGAACTCCCTCCCTAACAGCACTGTGGGAGCACCTTCACCACACGGACTGCAGCGGTTCAAGAAGGCGGCTCACCACCACCTTCTCAAGGGGCAATTAGGGATGGGCAATAAATTGGACATGTTTATTCGCAACACCAAAAGCTCTGATTGGTCCCCTTGGAGGACAAGACACTCCCAGCAGTTTCTCTGGCATGTGTAATTAGGTCTGCCCTGCCTACGTAATCAGTTACTTTGCAAAGGGTAATTCGAGCCATTCTGATTGCCTACCCCAGACAGAACAGAGCTCACTTGGAACAGACAGGGCTCACCCTCGTGGGTTAAGACCTTCTCCCACCCCCCAAACAAGTTCCTGCCCCCACCGCCCAAGTTCCTGACATTCTCCCAGTGCCCAAGTTCCTAACTTTCTCCCTCCCACTCCGGCTTCCTAACCTTCTCCCCCTGCCCAAGTTCCTGCTCCCGGATTCATGATCTTCGATTCCCCCGGATCTCCCCCCCGCCCTCCGATCCCCCCCCCAACCCTCCGATCACCCCCCTCACCCTGGCCAGCATGGATCCAGGACTTCCATGGAGCTGAGCAAAGCGTGGCCCGCTGCTGCACTGCAACTGTGGGATATCGCACGTGCGCGGCCCCGGTGACAGCACGCATGTGCAGAAGGACACAAAATGTTCGTGCAGATAATAACTTTGCAATAAATTCTGGGCCTTGCCAGCCCACATCACAAATTTAAAAAAAAATCAGATCAGTGAATCTGACGGTTTTTGAATGAAGCCGTACATAGACAGTCGACGCTACAGAACCCCTCTGCTGTCAAAGCATAATCGCTTTCAACTCCGAGGCAACTCAGTCCTATCTGCAGGTTACATTTCGTGGGCCTGGAGATTGGGAAAAGGCTGTTGTCTCATTGGTAAATGCATCCTAAATCAGAAACCCAAGATCCGTCAGTAGCAGCAACCTGTGCTACACCGAAATTAATGGAACCTGGATTTAAACTTTGTACGTCACCGTTGATTAAAGTGGAGTCACTGTTGTAATGTAAGAAACGCGGCAGCCAATTTGCGCACAGCAAGCTCCCACAAACAGCAATGTGATAATGACCAGATCATCTGTTTTTAGTGATGTTGGTTGAGGGATAAATATTGGCCCCAGGACACCGGGGATAACTTCCCTGCTCTTCTTCCAATAGTGGCCGTGGGATCTTTTACATCCGCCTGAGAGAGCAGACGGGGCCTCGGTTTAACGTCTCACCCGAAAGACGGCCCCTCCGACAGTGCGGCGCTCCCTCAGTACTGCCCCTCCGACAGTGCGGCGCTCCCTCAGTACCGCCCCTCCGACAGTGCGGCACTCCCTCAGTACTGCCCCTCCGACATGCGGCGCTCCCTCAGTACCGCCCCTCCGACAGTGCGGCACTCCCTCAGTACTGCCCCTCTGACAGTGCGGCGCTCCCTCAGTACTGCCCCTCCGACAGTGCGGCGCTCCCTCAGTACTGCCCCTCCGACAGTGCGGCGCTCCCTCAGTACTGCCCCTCCGACAGTGCGGCGCTCCCTCAGTACTGCCCCTCCGACAGTGCGGCGCTCCCTCAGTACCGCCCCTCCGACAGTGCGGCGCTCCTCAGTACTGCCCCTCCGACAGTGCGGCGCTCCCTCAGTACTGCTCCTCTGACAGTGCGGCGCTCCCTCAGTACTGCCCCTCCGACAGTGCGGCGCTCTAGCAGTACTGCCCCTCCGACAGGGCGGCGCACCCTCAGTACTGCCCCTCCGACAGTGCGGCGCTCCCTCAGTACTGCCCCTCCGACAGTGCGGCGCTCCCTCAGTACCGCCCCTCCGACAGTGCGGCGCTCCCTCAGTACTGCACTGGAGTGTAGGCCTGGATTTTTGTGCTCAAGTCTCTGGAGTGGGACTTGAACCCACAACCCTCTGACTCGGAGGCGAGGGTGCCACCCACTGAGCCACGGCTGACATGGAGAGGCTGTGCACTGGGTAGTGATGGGATGCGCTCCAGCCCTGCACAGTGGGAAAGCCAATGGCTGCGCGAGGAGAGCAAAAAGCGATTAAACCGGGCAGAGCCACACAGCGGCTGCAGTCCGACCTCCAGACACCGCGACTGGTCCTGCAAGGCCTGCACCCAGCCCGCCAGAGAGCCTTCTGCTGATCCAGTCATCCTCAATACGGCGGGAGGGGATACATAGCCACTGACCTTCCCAGACTCGGGCGTGAACACTGCACACTTGCAGAATGGTGACTGATCGGAAGGGCCGACGTTTCCCTGTAAACCCCAGAGCCAGGACAACCCTTACCGTAACAAACCAGCCGGATAGTCTCCTTGCTCGCGAGCGGCACATTGCAGAGGCGACAGTTGGCATTGTAATCGCTGTCTTGGAGCCACTGGAGGTACGACTGGACGATGCACTGTGGGGGAAGACAGAGAGAAGCTACGTTAAACACTGCAGCAGCACAACATTTAATCCCCTGCCCGAGAGTCCCCTGAAGATCCCGAGGTTTTACTGCCTTAAAGGCACTGCATAAATGCAAGGTGGACTTACCTGGGATTTTAGCACATAGAAACATCGAAAAATAGGAGCAGGAGTCGGCCATTCGGCCCTTCGAGCCTGCTCCGCCATTCAATATGATCATGGCTGATCCTCTATCTCAATACCATATTCCCGCTCTCTCCCCATACCCCTTGATGCCTTTTGTGGCTAGAAATCGATCTATCTCCTTCTTAAATATATTCAGTGACTTGGCCTCCACAGCCTTCTGTGGTAGAGAATTCCACAGGTTCACCACCTCTGAGTGAAGAAATTTCTCCTCATCTCAGTCCTAAATGTCCTACCCCGTATCCTGAGACTGTGACCCCTCGTTCTAGACCCCCCCAGCCAGGGGAACCATCTTCCCTGCATCCAGTCTGTCTAGCCCTGTCAGAATTTTATACGTTTCAATGAGATCCCCTCTCATTCTTCTAAACTCGAGTGAATACAGGCCTAGTCGACCCAATCTCTCTTCATACCACAGTCCTGCCATCCCAAGAATCAGTCTGGTGAACCTTCGCTGCACTCCCTCTATGGCAAGTATATCCTTTCTTAGGTAAGGAGACCGAAACTGCTCACAGTACTCCAGGTGTGGTCTCACCAAGGCCCTGTATAACTGTAGTAAGACATCCTTGCTCCTGTACTCAAATCCTCTTGCAATGAAGGCCAACATACCATTTGCCTTCCGAACTGCTTTTGACCCCTGCTCAAATACCCAGCTATTCAACTACAGGAACCATCAAGACCAAATCTGATCCAGTGCACTGGTTCTGGTAGTGGACGAGCAATCCGGAGGTCGTGAGTTCAAATCCCACCACGGCAAGTTGAACCCATAGGATAGTAAACGGCTGGAATGTCATTAAAAACCCAATTGCTTCACGAATGTCCTTCGGGGAAGGGCGCCTGCCACCCCCGACCCGGTCTCACCTACACGAGGCCCCAGTCCCACCACTCGAGTCAGGCCATTTACCACAGGACAACGAGAGATGGGCAATCAATGCAGCCTTGCCGACAACAGATAAATGAGAAATCATCACCGAGCGTTACGTGCAGGAGGGAGACACTGGATATCAATGGGGAGGGGAATCCTGGCTTATTACCCCTGGTAAATACTGACACACTCCCAGAGACCCCCTGTAAATAGTGACACACTCCCAGAGACCCCCTGTAAATAGTGA
>CM059450.1:25361724-25369224 GCA_030390025.1 Squalus acanthias | reverse complement strand
AGAGAGAGACAAAGAGAGAGACAAAGAGAGAGACAAAGAGAGAGACAAAGAGAGAGACAAAGAGAGAGACAAAGAGAGAGACAAAGAGAGAGACAAAGAGAGAGACAAAGAGAGAGACAAAGAGAGAGACAAAGAGAGAGACAAAGAGAGAGACAAAGAGAGAGACAAAGAGAGAGACAAAGAGAGAGACAAAGAGAGAGACAAAGAGAGAGACAAAGAGAGAGACAAAGAGAGAGACAAAGAGAGAGAGAGAGACAGACAAAGAGAGAGAGAGAGACAGACAAAGAGAGAGAGAGAGAGAGACAAAGAGAGAGAGAGAGACAGACAAAGAGAGAGAGAGAGACAGACAAAGAGAGAGAGAGAGACAGACAAAGAGAGAGAGAGAGACAGACAAAGAGAGAGAGAGAGACAGACAAAGAGAGAGAGAGAGACAGACAAAGAGAGAGAGAGAGAGAGACAAAGAGAGAGAGAGAGACAGACAAAGAGAGAGAGAGAGAGAGACAAAGAGAGAGAGAGAGACAGACAAAGAGAGAGAGAGAGACAGACAAAGAGAGAGAGAGAGACAGACAAAGAGAGAGAGAGAGACAGACAAAGAGAGAGAGAGAGACAGACAAAGAGAGAGAAAGAGAGAGAGAGAGAGAGACAAAGAGAGAGAGAGAGACAAAGAGAGAGAGAGACAAAGAGAGAGAGAGAGACAAAGAGAGAGAGACAGACAAAGAGAGAGAGAGACAGACAAAGAGAGAGAGAGACAGACAAAGAGAGAGAGAGACAGACAAAGAGAGAGAGAGACAGACAAAGAGAGAGAGAGACAGACAAAGAGAGAGAGAGACAGACAAAGAGAGAGAGAGACAGACAAAGAGAGAGAGAGACAGACAAAGAGAGAGAGAGACAGACAAAGAGAGAGAGAGACAGACAAAGAGAGAGAGAGACAGACAAAGAGAGAGACAGACAAAGAGAGAGACAGACAAAGAGAGAGACAGACAAAGAGAGAGACAGACAAAGAGAGAGAGACAAAGAGAGAGAAGACAAAGAGAGAGAGAGAGAGAGACAAAGAGAGAGAGAGACAGACAAAGAGAGAGAGAGAGAGAGACAAAGAGAGAGAGAGACAGACAAAGAGAGAGAGAGAGACAGACAAAGAGAGAGAGAGACAGACAAAGGAGAGAGAGACAGACAAAGAGAGAGAGAGACAGACAAAGAGAGAGAGAGACAGACAAAGAGAGAGAGAGACAGACAAAGAGAGAGAGAGACAGACAAAGAGAGAGAGAGACAGACAAAGAGAGAGAGAGACAGACAAAGAGAGAGAGACAGACAAAGAGAGAGAGAGACAGACAAAGAGAGAGAGAGACAGACAAAGAGAGAGAGAGAGACAGACAAAGAGAGAGAGAGACAGACAAAGAGAGAGAGAGACAGACAAAGAGAGAGAGAGACAGACAAAGAGAGAGAGAGACAGACAAAGAGAGAGAGAGACAGACAAAGAGAGAGAGAGACAGACAAAGAGAGAGAGAGACAGACAAAGAGAGAGAGAGACAGACAAAGAGAGAGAGAGACAGACAGAGAGAGAGAGAGACAAAGAGAGAGAGAGAGACAAAGAGAGAGAGAGGGAGACAAAGAGAGAGAGAGAGAGACAAAGAGAGAGAGAGAGAGACAAAGAGAGAGAGAGAGAGACAAAGAGAGAGAGAGAGAGACAAAGAGAGAGAGAGAGAGACAAGAGAGAGAGAGAGACAGACAAAGAGAGAGAGAGACAGACAAAGAGAGAGAGAGACAGACAAAGAGAGAGAGAGACAGACAAAGAGAGAGAGAGACAAAGAGAGAGAGAGAGACAGACAAAGAGAGAGAGAGACAGACAAAGAGAGAGAGAGACAGACAAAGAGAGAGAGAGACAGACAAAGAGAGAGAGAGACAGACAAAGAGAGAGAGAGACAGACAAAGAGAGAGAGAGACAGACAAAGAGAGAGAGAGACAGACAAAGAGAGAGAGAGACAGACAAAGAGAGAGAGAGACAGACAAAGAGAGAGAGAGACAGACAAAGAGAGAGAGAGACAGACAAAGAGAGAGAGACAGACAAAGAGAGAGAGACAGACAAAGAGAGAGAGAGACAGACAAAGAGAGAGAGAGACAGACAAAGAGAGAGAGAGACAGACAAAGAGAGAGAGACAGACAAAGAGAGAGAGAGACAGACAAAGAGAGAGAGAGACAGACAAAGAGAGAGAGAGACAGACAAAGAGAGAGAGAGACAGACAAAGAGAGAGAGAGAGACAGACAAAGAGAGAGAGAGACAGACAAAGAGAGAGAGAGACAGACAAAGAGAGAGAGAGACAGACAAAGAGAGAGAGAGACAGACAAAGAGAGAGAGAGACAGACAAAGAGAGAGAGAGACAGACAAAGAGAGAGAGACAGACAAAGAGAGAGAGACAGACAAAGAGAGAGAGACAGACAAAGAGAGAGAGACAGACAAAGAGAGAGAGACAGACAAAGAGAGAGAGACAGACAAAGAGAGAGAGACAGACAAAGAGAGAGAGACAGACAAAGAGAGAGAGACAGACAAAGAGAGAGAGACAGACAAAGAGAGAGAGACAGACAAAGAGAGAGAGACAGACAAAGAGAGAGAGACAGACAAAGAGAGAGAGACAGACAAAGAGAGAGAGACAGACAAAGAGAGAGAGACAGACAAAGAGAGAGAGAGACAGACAAAGAGAGAGAGAGACAGACAAAGAGAGAGAGAGACAGACAAAGAGAGAGAGAGACAGACAAAGAGAGAGAGAGACAGACAAAGAGAGAGAGAGACAGACAGAGAGAGAGACAGACAAAGAGAGAGAGAGACAGACAAAGAGAGAGACAGACAAAGAGAGAGAGAGAGAGACAAAGAGAGAGAGAGAGAGACAAAGAGAGAGAGAGACAAAGAGAGAGAGAGACAGACAAAGAGAGAGAGAGACAGACAAAGAGAGAGAGACAGACAGAGAGAGAGACAGACAAAGAGAGAGAGACAAAGAGAGAGAGACAGACAAAGAGAGAGAGACAGACAAAGAGAGAGAGAGACAGACAAAGAGAGAGAGAGACAGACAGAGAGAGACAGACAGACAGAGAGAGACAGACAGAGAGAGAGAGACAGACAAAGAGAGAGAGAGACAGACAAAGAGAGAGAGAGACAGACAAAGAGAGAGAGAGACAGACAAAGAGAGAGAGAGACAGACAAAGAGAGAGAGAGACAGACAAAGAGAGAGAGAGACAGACAAAGAGAGAGAGAGACAGACAAAGAGAGAGAGAGACAGACAAAGAGAGAGAGAGACAGACAAAGAGAGAGAGAGACAGACAAAGAGAGAGAGAGACAGACAAAGAGAGAGAGAGACAGACAAAGAGAGAG
Source organism: Squalus acanthias (assembly GCA_030390025.1). Lineage (NCBI taxonomy): Eukaryota > Metazoa > Chordata > Chondrichthyes > Squaliformes > Squalidae > Squalus > Squalus acanthias. The sequence goes on along the minus strand of CM059450.1, from coordinate 25,365,863 downwards.
AGAGACAGACAAAGAGAGAGAGAGACAGACAAAGAGAGAGAGAGACAGACAAAGAGAGAGAGAGACAGACAAAGAGAGAGAGAGACAGACAAAGAGAGAGAGAGACAGACAGAGAGAGAGAGACAGACAGAGAGAGAGAGACAGACAGAGAGAGAGAGACAGACAGAGAGAGAGAGACAGACAGAGAGAGAGAGACAGACAAAGAGAGAGAGAGACAGACAGAGAGAGAGAGACAGACAGAGAGAGAGAGACAGACAAAGAGAGAGAGAGACAGACAAAGAGAGAGAGAGACAGACAAAGAGAGAGAGAGACAGACAAAGAGAGAGACAGACAAAGAGAGAGAGAGACAGACAAAGAGAGAGAGAGACAGACAAAGAGAGAGAGAGACAGACAGAGAGAGAGAGACAGACAAAGAGAGAGAGAGACAGACAAAGAGAGAGAGAGACAGACAAAGAGAGAGAGACAGACAAAGAGAGAGACAGACAAAGAGAGAGAGAGACAGACAAAGAGAGAGAGAGACAGACAGAGAGAGAGAGACAGACAAAGAGAGAGAGACAGACAAAGAGAGAGAGAGACAGACAAAGAGAGAGAGAGACAGACAAAGAGAGAGAGAGACAGACAAAGAGAGAGACAGACAAAGAGAGAGACAGACAAAGAGAGAGAGAGACAGACAAAGAGAGAGAGAGACAGACAGAGAGAGAGAGACAGACAAAGAGAGAGAGACAGACAAAGAGAGAGAGACAGACAAAGAGAGAGAGAGACAGACAAAGAGAGAGACAGACAAAGAGAGAGACAGACAAAGAGAGAGAGAGACAAAGAGAGAGAGACAAAGAGAGACAGAGACAAAGAGAGAGAGAGACAAAGAGAGACAGACAAAGAGAGAGAGAGACAGACAAAGAGAGAGAGAGACAGACAAAGAGAGAGAGAGACAGACAAAGAGAGAGAGAGACAGACAAAGAGAGAGAGAGACAGACAAAGAGAGAGAGAGACAGACAAAGAGAGAGAGAGACAGACAAAGAGAGAGACAGACAAAGAGAGAGAGAGACAGACAAAGAGAGAGAGAGACAGACAAAGAGAGAGAGAGACAGACAGAGAGGAGAGAGACAGACAAAGAGAGAGAGAGACAGACAAAGAGAGAGAGAGACAGACAAAGAGAGAGAGAGACAGACAAAGAGAGAGACAGACAAAGAGAGAGAGAGACAGACAAAGAGAGAGAGAGACAGACAGAGAGAGAGAGACAGACAGAGAGAGAGAGGACAGAGACAAAGAGAGAGAGAGACAGACAAAGAGAGAGAGAGACAGACAAAGAGAGAGAGAGACAGACAAAGAGGAGACAGACAAAGAGAGAGACAGACAAAGAGAGAGAGAGACAGACAAAGAGAGAGAGAGACAGACAGAGAGAGAGAGACAGACAAAGAGAGAGAGACAGACAAAGAGAGAGAGACAGACAAAGAGAGAGAGAGACAGACAAAGAGAGAGACAGACAAAGAGAGAGACAGACAAGAGAGAGACAGACAAGAGAGAGAGAGACAAGAGAGAGACAGAGACAAAGAGAGAGAGAGACAAAGAGAGAGACAGACAAGAGAGAGAGAGACAGACAAAGAGAGAGAGACAGACAAAGAGAGAGAGAGACAGACAAAGAGAGAGAGAGACAGACAAAGAGAGAGAGAGACAGACAAAGAGAGAGAGAGACAGACAAAGAGAGAGAGAGACAGACAAAGAGAGAGAGAGACAGACAAGAGAGAGAGAGACAGACAAAGGAGAGAGAGAGACAGACAAAGAGAGAGAGAGACAGACAAAGAGAGAGAGAGACAGACAAAGAGAGAGAGAGACAGACAAAGAGAGAGAGAGACAGAACAAAGAGAGAGAGAGACAGACAAAGAGAGAGAGAGACAGACAAAGAGAGAGAGAGACAGACAAAGGAGAGAGAGACAGACACAGAGAGAGAGAGACAGACAAGAGAGAGAGACAGACAGAGAGAGAGAGGACAGACAAAGAGAGAGAGAGACAGACAGAGAGAGACAGACAAAGAGAGAGAGAGACAGACAAAGAGAGAGAGAGACAGACAAAGAGAGAGAGAGACAGACAAAGAGAGAGAGAGACAGACAAAGAGAGAGAGAGACAGACAAAGAGAGAGAGAGACAGACATAAGAGAGAGAGAGACAAAAGAGAGAGAGAAAGACAAAGAGAAGAGAGTGACAGACAAAGAGAGAGAGAGACAGACAAAGAGAGAGAGATCAGACAAAGAGAGAGAGACAGACAAAGAGAGAGAGAGACAGACAAAGAAGAGAGAGAGACAGACAAAGAGAGAGAGAGACAGACAAAGAGAGAGAGAGACAGACAAAGAGAGAGAGAGACAGACAAAGAGAGAGAGACAGACAAAGAGAGAGAGAGACAGACAAAGAGAGAGAGAGACAGACAAAGAGAGAGAGAGACAGACAAAGAGAGAGAGAGACAGACAAAGAGAGAGAGAGACAGACAAAGAGAGAGAGAGACAGACAAAGAGAGAGAGAGACAGACAAAGAGAGAGAGAGACAGACAAAGAGAGAGAGAGACAGACAAAGAGAGAGAGACAAAGAGAGAGAGAGACAGAGAGAGAGAGACAGACAAAGAGAGAGAGACAGACAAAGAGAGAGAGAGACAGACAAAGAGAGAGAGAGACAGACAAAGAGAGAGAGAGACAGACAATGAGAGAGAGAGACAGACAAAGAGAGAGAGAGACAGACAAAGAGAGAGAGAGACAGACAAAGAGAGAGAGAGAGACAGACAAAGAGAGAGAGAGACAGACAAAGAGAGAGAGAGACAGACAAAGAGAGAGAGAGACAGACAAAGAGAGAGAGAGACAGACAAGATGAGAGAAAGAGACAGACAAAGAGAGAGACAAAGAGAGAGACAAAGGAGAGAGACAAAGGAGAGAGACAAAGGAGAGAGACAAAGGAGAGAGACAAAGGAGAGAGACAAAGGAGAGAGGACAAAGGAGAGAGACAAAGGAGAGAGACAAAGGAGAGAGACAAAAGAGAGAGACAAAAGAGACAGACAAAGAGAGAGAGACAGACAAAGAGAGAGAGACAGACAAAGAGAGAGAGACAGACAAAGAGAGAGAGACAGACAAAGAGGAGAGACAGACAAAGAGAGAGAGACAGACAAAGAGAGAGAGACAGACAAAGAGAGAGAGACAGACAAAGAGAGAGACAGACAAAGAGAGAGAGACAGACAAAGAGAGAGAGACAGACAAAGAGAGAGAGACAGACAAAGAGAGAGAGACAGACAAAGAGAGAGAGACAGACAAAGAGAGAGAGGACAGACAAAGAGAGAGAGACAGACAAAGAGAGAGAGAACAGACAAAGAGAGAGAGACAGACAAAGAGAGAGACAGACAAAGAGAGAGAGAGACAGACAAAGAGAGAGGAGAAGACAGACAAAGAGAGAGAGAGACAGACAAAGAGAGAGAGAGACAGACAAAGAGAGAGAAGACAGACAAAGAGAGAGAGACAGACAAAGAGAGAGAGAGACAGACAAAGAGAGAGAGAGACAGACAAAGAGAGAGAGAGACAGACAAAGAGAGAGAGACAGGACAAAGAGAAGAGACAACAAAGAGAAAGAGACAGACAAAGAAGAGAGAAAGAGACAGACAAAGAGAGAGAGAGACAGACAAAGAGAGAGAGAGACAGACAAAGAGAGAGAGAGACAGACAAAGAGAGAGAGAGACAGACAAAGAGAGAGAGAGACAGACAAAGAGAGAGAGAGACAGACAAAGAGAGAGAGAGACAGACAAAGAGAGAGAGAGACAGACAAAGAGAGAGAGACAGACAAAGAGAGAGAGACAGACAAAGAGAGAGAGACAGACAAAGAGAGAGAGACAGACAAAGAGAGAGAGACAGACAAAGAGAGAGAGACAGACAAAGAGAGAGAGACAGACAAAGAGAGAGAGACAGACAAAGAGAGAGAGAGAGAGACAGACAAAGAGAGAGAGAGAGAGACAGACAAAGAGAGAGAGAGAGAGACAGACAAAGAGTGAGAGAGACAGACAAAGAGAGAGAGAGACAGACAAAGAGAGAGAGAGACAGACAAAGAGAGAGAGACAGACAAAGAGAGAGAGACAGACAAAGAGAGAGAGACAGACAAAGAGAGAGAGACAGA
>CM059450.1:25201724-25354224 GCA_030390025.1 Squalus acanthias | reverse complement strand
ACAGACAAAGAGAGAGAGAGACAAAGAGAGAGACAAAGAGAGAGAGAGACAGACAAAGAGAGAGAGAGACAAGAGAGAGACAAAGAGAGAGAGAGACAGACAAAGAGAGAGAGAGAGACAGACAGACAAAGAGAGAGAGAGACAGACAAAGAGAGAGAGAGACAGACAAAGAGAGAGAGACAGACAAAGAGAGAGAGAGAGACAAAGAGAGAGACAAAGAGAGAGAGAGACAGACAAAGAGAGAGAGACAGACAAAGAGAGAGAGACAGACAAAGAGAGAGAGAGACAGACAAAGAGAGAGAGAGACAGACAAAGAGAGAGAGAGACAGACAAAGAGAGAGAGAGACAGACAAAGAGAGAGAGAGACAGACAAAGAGAGAGAGAGACAGACAAAGAGAGAGAGAGACAGACAAAGAGAGAGAGAGACAGACAAAGAGAGAGAGAGACAGACAAAGAGAGAGAGAGACAGACAAAGAGAGAGAGAGACAGACAAAGAGAGAGACAGACAGACAAAGAGAGAGACAGACAGACAAAGAGAGAGAGAGACAGACAAAGAGAGAGAGAGACAGACAAAGAGAGAGAGAGACAGACAAAGAGAGAGAGAGACAGACAAAGAGAGAGAGAGACAGACAAAGAGAGAGAGACAGACAGACAAGAGAGAGAGACAGACAGACAAAGAGAGAGAGACAGACAGACAAAGAGAGAGAGAGACAGACAGACAAAGAGAGAGAGACAGACAGACAAAGAGAGAGAGAGACAGACAGACAAAGAGAGAGAGACAGACAGACAAAGAGAGAGAGACAGACAGACAAAGAGAGAGAGACAGACAGACAAAGAGAGAGAGAGACACAGACAGACAGAGAGAGAGACAGAGAGGGGTAACAGTGAGCTATTTCTGTATTTCTCTGTCTATCTCAGAGTTCCGAGTGAGCAGAGTGTAGAGTGTACAGAGGGTTGAGAGTGCCGAGTGTACAGTGAGTAGAGTGTGTATACAGTACAGAGATTGGAGAGTGTACAGAGTGTGGAGAGTATATACAGTGCAGAGTGTAGAGTGTGTATACAGTAGAGTGTGGAGAGTGTATACAGTAGTGTAGAGAGTATACAGTAGAGTGTGGAGTGTGTATACAGTAGAGAGTGGAGAGTGTATACAGTAGTGTAGAGTGTATACAGTAGAGTGTGCAGAGTGTAGAGTGTATACAGTAGAGTGTGCAGAGTGTAGAGTGTGTAGAGTGAGCAGAGTGTGTATACAGTAGTGTGTGGAGAATGTGTATACAGTAGTGTGTGGAGTGTATACAGTAGAGTGTGCAGAGTGTAGTGTGTACAGTAGAGTGAGCAGAGTGTAGAGTGTGTTTACAGTAGAGTGTGGAGTGCAGTGTGTATACAGTAGAGTGTGTAGAGTGGAGAGTGTGTATACAGTAGTGTGGAGTGCAGAGTGTGTATACAGTAGTGTGGAGTGCAGAGTGTGTATACAGTAGAGTGTGGAGAGTGTGTATACAGTAGAGAGTGGAGAGTGTGTATACAGTGCAGTGTGCAGAGTGTAGAGTGCGGACAGTGTGTATACAGTAGAGTGTGGAGAGTGGACAGTGTATACAGTAGAGTGTGGAGAGTGAGTAGTGTATACAGTAGAATGTGGAGAGTGGACAGTGTGTATACAGTAGTGTGGAGAGTGTGTATACAGTAGAGTGTGGAGAGTGGACAGTGTGTATACAGTAGAGTGTGGAGAGTGGACAGTGTGTATACAGTAGAGTGTGGAGAGTGGACAGTGTGGAGAGTGTGTACAGTAGAGAGTGAGCAGAGTGGACAGTGTGTGTATAGAGGGTTGAGAGTGGACAGTGTGTATACAGTAGAGTGTGGAGAGTGGACAGTGTGTATACAGTAGAGTGTGGAGAGTGGACAGTGTGTATACAGTAGAGTGTGGACAGTGTGTATACAGTACAGAGTGTAGAGTGCACAGAGTGTGGAGAGTGGACAGTAGAGTGTGGAGAGTATACAGTAGTGAGCAGAGTGTGGAGAGTGTGTATACAGTACAGAGTGTGTATACAGGAGAGTGTGGAGAGTGTAGAGTGCACAGAGTGTGGAGAGTGTATATACAGTAGAGTGTGGAGAGTGTGTATACAGTAGAGTGTGTATACAGGAGAGTGTAGAGTGCACAGAGTGTGGAGAGTGTATATACAGTACAGAGTGTGTATACAGGAGAGTGTGGAGAGTGTAGAGTGGAGAGTGTATATACAGTAGAGTGTGGAGAGTGTGTATACAGTACAGAGTGTGTATACAGGAGAGTGTGGAGAGTGTAGAGTGCACAGAGTGTGGAGAGTGTATATACAGTAGAGTGTGTATACAGTACAGAGTGTGTATACAGGAGAGTGTGGAGAGTGGAGAGTGTATATACAGTAGAGTGTGTATACAGTAGTGTGTGTATACAGGAGAGTGTGGAGAGTGTAGAGTGCACAGAGTGTGGAGAGTGTATATACAGTACAGAGTGTGTATACAGGAGAGTGTGGAGAGTGTAGAGTGGAGAGTGTATATACAGTAGAGTGTGGAGAGTGTGTATACAGTAGAGTGTGTATACAGGAGAGTGTGGAGAGTGTAGAGTGCACAGAGTGTGGAGAGTGTATATACAGTAGAGTGTGTATACAGTACAGAGTGTGTATACAGGAGAGTGTGGAGAGTGGAGAGTGTATATACAGTAGAGTGTGGAGAGTGTGTATACAGTAGTGTGTGTATACAGGAGAGTGTGGAGAGTGTAGAGTGCACAGAGTGTGGAGAGTGTATATACAGTAGAGTGTGTATACAGTACAGAGTGTGTATACAGGAGTGTGTGTAGAGTGGAGAGTGTATATACAGTAGAGTGTGGAGAGTGTGTATACAGTAGTGTGTGTATACAGGAGAGTGTAGAGTGCACAGAGTGTGGAGAGTGTATATACAGTAGAGTGTGTATACAGTAGAGTGTGTATACAGGAGAGTGTAGAGTGCACAGAGTGTGGAGAGTGTATATACAGTAGAGTGTGGAGAGTGTGTATACAGTACAGTGTGTATACAGGAGAGTGTAGAGTGCAGAGTGTATATACAGTAGAGTGTGGAGAGTGTGTATACAGTAGTGTGTGTATACAGGAGAGTGTAGAGTGCACAGAGTGTATATACAGTAGTGTGGAGAGTGTGTATACAGTACAGTGTGTGTATACAGGAGAGTGTAGAGTGCACAGAGTGTATATACAGTAGAGTGTGGAGAGTGTGTATACAGTAGTGTGTGTATACAGGAGAGTGTGGAGAGTGTAGAGTGCACAGAGTGTATATACAGTAGAGTGTGGAGAGTGTGTATACAGTAGAGTGTGTATACAGGAGAGTGTGGAGAGTGTAGAGTGCAGAGTGTGGAGAGTGTATATACAGTAGAGTGTGGAGAGTGTGTATACAGTACAGAGTGTGTATACAGGAGAGTGTGGAGAGTGCAGAGTGTGAAGAGTGTATATACAGTAGAGTGTGGAGAGTGTGTTTACAGTAGTGTGTGTATACAGGAGAGTGTAGAGTGCACAGAGTGTATATACAGTAGAGTGTGGAGAGTGTGTATACAGTACAGTGTGTGTATACAGGAGAGTGTAGAGTGCACAGAGTGTAGAGTGTGTATACAGTACAGTGTGTGTATACAGGAGAGTGTAGAGTGCACAGAGTGTATATACAGTAGAGTGTGGAGAGTGTGTATACAGTACAGTGTGTGTATACAGGAGAGTGTAGAGTGCACAGAGTGTATATACAGTAGAGTGTGGAGAGCCGAGGCGGCGCGGAGCGGCGGGCCTCACCGTGCTGTGCCGGGATGTGAGGCAGTGCTCGCACACATTCACCCGGTGCTCGAAGCAGAAGAGGTTGGTCACCCTGCGCTTGGGGCACTTGCACAGGCCCATGGCCCCGGGCTGGGCCCGCTCCCCGCTCTCACAGGCCGCTCCCTCTCCCGCTCTCTCTCCGATTGTTCCGATTACTCGACTTGCTGCCACGTCTCTTCCGGGTAACGGCGCACAGTGATGACGCTGCCGGTCCGCCCTCCCATCTCTTCCCCCGCACAACACAAACATCCGCCAACAATCTGCCCGGGGATTTTTAGTTCCTAGCCCTCTAACACAGGAGAAAGACAGAACTTGCGTTTCTACAGCGCCTTCCACACCCTCAGGACGTCCCAAAGCGCTTTACAGCCAATGAAGTAGTTTTGAAGTGTGGTCACTGTTGTAATGAAGGAAACGCAGCAGCCAATTTGCGCACAGCAAGCTCCCACAGACAGCAATGTGATAATGGCCGGATCATCTGTTTTTAAGAACATAAGAAATAGGAGCAGGAGTCGGCCATTCGGCCCCTCGAGCCTGCTCTGCCATTCAATGAGCTCATGGCTGATCTTCGACCTCAACTCCACTTTCCCGCCTGATCTCCATATCCCTTGATTCCCTTAATATTCAAAAATCTATCGATCTCAGTCTTTATTATACTCAACGACTGAGCCTCCACAGCCCTCTGGGGTAGAGAATTTCAAAGATTCACCACCTTCTGAGTGAAGAAATTTCTCCTCATCTCAGTCCTAAATGGCCGACCCCTTATTCTGAGACTGTGACCCCTGGTTCTAGACTCCCCAGCCAGGGGAAACATCCTCCCTACATCGACCCTGTCAAGCCCTGTAAGAATTTTGTATGTTTTAATAAGATCACCTCTCATTCTTCTAAACTCTAGAGAATATAGGCCTAGTCTACTCAATCTCTCCTCATAGGACAATCCCCCCATCCCAGGAATCAGTCTGGTGAACCTTGGTTGCACTCCCTCTATGGCAAGTATATCCTTCCTTAGGTAAGGAGACCAAAACTGTGCACAATACTCCAGGTGTGGTCTCACCAGGACGCTGTATAGTGTTTAGTGATGTTGATTGAGGGGGTAAATATTGGCCAGGACACCGGGGAGAACTCCCCTGCTCTTCTTCAAAATAGTGCCATGGGATCTTTTACGTCCACCTGAGAGAGCAGACGGGGCCTCAGTTTAACGTCTCATCTGAAAAATAGCACCTCCGACAGTGCAGCGCTCCCTCAGTACTGCACTGGAGTGTCGGCCTAGATTTTTGTGTTCAAGTCTCTGGAGTGGGACTTGAACCCACAACCTTCTGACTCAGAGGTGAGAGTGCTACCCACAGAGCCACGGCTGAGCAATGTTGTTGTAAAATTCTCACTGTGACACTCAAAGAACTAAAACAGAAATATAAACAGAAAATGCTGGAAACACTCAGCAGGCCAGGCTGCATCTGTGGAGAGAGAAACAGAGCTAACGTTTCCGGTCAATGGCCTTTCATCAGAACTGGTCATCAGAAGTGTAAAAAATATACTTGTCAGGTTCTTGAGCCTCTGCAAAGAGGAATCGAATTTTCAGATTTGTATTTCATCAGGGTTTAACACTCTCTGATATAAATCACCATATATAGTTGACCGACCACATTTCACTGTATTAAAGGAGTTGTGAACGTGGCTCAGTTGGTAGCACTATCGCCTGAGTCAGAAGGTTGTGGGTTCGAGTCCCACTCGAGACTTGAACACAAAAATCCAGGCTGACACTCCAGTGCAGTACTGAGGGAGTGCCGCACTGTCGGAGGGGGCAGTACTGAGGGAGCGCCGCACTGTCGGAGGGTCAGTACTGAGGGAGCGCCACACTGTCGGAGGGGCAGTACTGAGGGAGCAGCGCACTGTCGGAGGGGCAGTACTGAGGGAGCGCCGCACTGTCGGAGGGGCGGTACTGAGGGAGCGCCGCACTGTCCGAGGGGCGGTACTGAGGGAGCGCCGCACTGTCGGAGGGGCAGTACTGAGGGAGCGCTGCACTGTCGGTACTGAGGGAGCGCCGCACTGTCGGAGGGGCAGTACTGAGGGAGCGCCGCACTGTCGGAGGGGCGGTACTGAGGGAGCGCCGCACTGTCGGAGGGGCAGTACTGAGGGAGCGCCGCACTGTCCGAGGGGCGGTACTGAGGGAGCGCCGCACTGTCGGAGGGGCGGTACTGAGGGAGCGCCGCACTGTCGGAGGGGCAGTACTGAGGGAGCGCCGCACTGTCGGAGGGGCGGTACTGAGGGAGCGCCGCACTGTCGGAGGGGCAGTACTGAGGGAGCGCCGCACTGTCGGAGGGGCAGTACTGAGGGAGCGCTGCACTGTCGGAGGGGCAGTACTGAGGGAGCGCTGCACTGTCGGTACTGAGGGAGCGCCGCACTGTCGGAGGGGCAGTACTGAGGGAGCGCCGCACTGTCGGAGGGGCGGTACTGAGGGAGCGCCGCACTGTCGGAGGGGCAGTACTGAGGGAGCGCCGCACTGTCGGAGGGGCAGTACTGAGGGAGCGCCGCACTGTCGGAGGTGCCGTCTTTCGGATGAGACGATCCCACGGCCATTATTGGAAGAAGAGCAGGGGGAGTTCTCCCCGGTGTCCTGGGGCCAATATTTATCCCTCAATCAACAGACGGTCTGATCATCATCACATTGCTGTTTGTGGGAGCTTGCTGTGCGCAAATTGGCTGCGTTTCCTACATTACAACACTGACTACACTTCAAAAAGTACTTCATTGGCTGTAAAGCGCTTTGGGATGTCCTGAGGTTGTGAAAGGTGCTGTAGAAATGGGAGTCTATCTCCTCTTCCAGCCAGGCCCCAGTCAATCAGTGAGGGGGTCAGGGGGTCTTTGAGGAGTTGGGGGGAGTGGGCGGGGCCAATTATTCTTAGTAACCAATCAGAGGGAAAATAATTGAAAGCGGGCCGCCTAGCCAATCAGCATCGAAAGACGGGGTCTCCACATTGACGGCCAATCAAAAGCGCAGAGGAGGAGCAGGCCTGAGCCAATCCGGGAATACAGGTGCCCTTTGCAGCCAATCAGCATCCCGGCCAAGCTTCCCTCCGCGGCCAATCAGGAGCCGGGCAGCGCGGCTGGCCAATCAGAAGCCGGGCAGCGCGGCTGGCCAATCAGGCGCGGACGGGCGGCGGATTCGAAATCCCATTCCGGTTCCCGCGCGGCGGCGGTTGGGAGAGGGAGAAAGAGGAAAAAAGATCAGAGAGAGAGAGAACAACAACAACAGGAAGAGGAAGAAAAAGAAGAAGGGATAGAGAGAAAGAGAGAGAAGAGGAAGAGGAGAAAGAACAGAGAGCAAGAAAGAAGGAGAGATGGCGGCGGCCAGGTGGAGAAATGCCCAGGGTGAGAGAAAGTCCCGGGGAAAGAGACAAATATTGGTGCATTCTCACCCCCCTCCTGTAAATATTGGTGCATTCTCACCCCCCCTCCTGTAAATATTGGTGCATTCTCACCCCCACCCTCCTGTAAATATTGGTGCATTCTCACCCCCACCCTCCTGTAAATATTGGTGCATTCTCACCCCCCACCCTCCTGTAAATATTGGTGCATTCTCACCCCCCCTCCTGTAAATATTGGTGCATTCTCACCCCCACCCTCCTGTAAATATTGGTGCATTCTCACCCCCCACCCTCCTGTAAATATTGGTGCATTCTCACCCCCCCTCCTGTAAATATTGGTGCATTCTCACCCCCCCTCCTGTAAATATTGGTGCATTCTCACCCCCTCCTGTAAATATTGGTGCATTCTCACCCCCCCCCCCCATCCTCCTGTAAATATTGGTGCATTCTCACCCCCTCCTGTAAATATTGGTGCATTCTCACCCCCCCCCCCTGTAAATATTGGTGCATTCTCACCCCCCTCCTGTAAATATTGGTGCATTCTCACCCCCCCTCCTGTAAATATTGGTGCATTCTCACCCCCCCCCCTGTTAATATTGGTGCATTTTCACCCCCCCTCCTGTAAATATTGGTGCATTCTCACCCCCCCCCCCTGTAAATATTGGTGCATTCTCACCTCCCCCATCTCCTGTAAATATTGGTGCATTCTCACCCCCCCCCCCTGTAAATATTGGTGCATTCTCACCTCCCCCCATCTCCTGTAAATATTGGTGCATTCTCACCTCCCCCCATCTCCTGTAAATATTGATGCATTCTCACCCCCCCTCCTGTAAATATTGGTGCATTCTCACCCCCCCCCCCTGTAAATATTGGTGCATTCTCACCTCCCCATCTCCTGTAAATATTGGTGCATTCTCACCCCCCCTCCTGTAAATATTGGTGCATTCTCACCCCCCTCCTGTAAATATTGGTGCATTCTCACCCCCCCCTCCTGTAAATATTGGTGCATTCTCACCCCCCCTCCTGTTAATATTGGTGCATTTTCACCCCCCCTCCTGTAAATATTGGTGCATTCTCACCCCCCCTCCTGTAAATATTGGTGCATTCTCACCCCCCTCCTGTAAATATTGGTGCATTCTCACCCCCCTCCTGTAAATATTGGTGCATTCTCACCCCCCCTCCTGTAAATATTGGTGCATTCTCACCCCCCCCTCCTGTAAATATTGGTGCATTCTCACCCCCCCCTCCTGTAAATATTGGTGCATTCTCACCTCCCCCCATCTCCTGTAAATATTGGTGCATTCTCACCCCCCCCTGTAAATATTGGTGCATTCTCACCTCCCCCATCTCCTGTAAATATTGGTGCATTCTCACCCCCCCCCTCCTGTAAATATTGGTGCATTCTCACCTCCCCCCATCTCCTGTAAATATTGGTGCATTCTCACCCCCCTCTCCTGTAAATATTGGTGCATTCTCACCCCCCCCCCCTGTAAATATTGGTGCATTCTCACCTCCCCCATCTCCTGTAAATATTGGTGCATTCTCACCCCCCCCCTGTAAATATTGGTGCATTCTCACCTCCCCCCATCTCCTGTAAATATTGGTGCATTCTCACCTCCCCCCATCTCCTGTAAATATTGATGCATTCTCACCCCCCCTCCTGTAAATATTGGTGCATTCTCACCCCCCCCCTGTAAATATTGGTGCATTCTCACCTCCCCCATCTCCTGTAAATATTGATGCATTCTCACCCCCCCCCCCCCCTGTAAATATTGGTGCATTCTCACCCCCCCCCCTCCTGTAAATATTGGTGCATTCTCACCCCTCCTGTTAATATTGGTACTCTCCTATCTCCCCCCCCCCCCCCCCCAACTTGTAAATGTTGGGCTGCTCCGAGCCCTCCCTCCCCCAGAAAAGATGCTCTCCTAGGGACCCCTCCACAAATTTAAAGATCGCGAAGTTTTGTTCCTTATATTCTCTGAAAATATTAAATAATGCTATTAATGTTTCTATAATCTTCAGTCCCTCTTAATTAATGTTGGTCCAGCTTGATGTATTGGAAGCCAGGCTCTGCATTTAACACAGATTATGCAGTGCACCATGCTATTGAGTGATCGGTAACAAGTCCTGGTCTCTGCTTCATTACTCGCCCTGCCTGACAGCACTGGGAGAGCTTGCTTGGATATTGCGTGCAGTTGCGCAGGCAATAAGAGAAGTTATGTTAAGCTTGTACAGAACCTTGGTGAGACCACACTTGGAGCACTGTGAACAGTTCTGGTCTCCATATTATAAAAAGGATATCGAGGCACTGGAGATGCTGCAAAAAAGATTTACAAGGATAATACCAGAACTGAGAGGTTCTACCCATCAGGAACGAGTGAACAGGCTGGGGCTCTTTTCTCTAGAAAAGAGAAGGCTGAGGGATGACCTGATGGAGGTCTTTAAGATTATGAAAGGGTTCGATAGGGTAGATGTAGAGAAGATGTTTCCACATGTGGGGGAGACCAGAACTAGGGGCCATCAATATAAGATAGTCACTGATAAATCCAATAGGGAATTCAGGAGAAACTTCTTTACCCAGAGAGTGGTGAGAATGTGGAACTCGCTACCACAGGGAGTGGTTGAGGCGAAGAGCACAGATGTGTTTAAGGGGAGGCTGGATAAACACATGAGGGAGAAAGGAATAGAAGGATATGCTGATGGGGTGAGATGAAGAGGGGTGGGAGGAGGCTCGTGAGGAGCAGAAACACCGGCACCGACCAGTTGGGCCGAATGGCCTGTTTCTGTGCTGAAATCCAGGTCCCAGAGATGAATAGATGTTACACACCCGCTGTGCCACTACAATCAGCTGAACTATACTCTCTAAGGAAGTGACGGGCCTTAAAGTACAACAGTACTGCTGGGATATCAAACCCTGTAATGCTGCACCGACTTTATTGAGGGTCACAATCCATAGCATTGGTTTGTGTGTGGACGAGCTCATGCTCCAGCCGAGTGTGCGCCGCACGGTGATGGGGTATGGGTCTGTAATGCTAAAGTAACCCTCTCGTTTGCTGTGTTGATTCTGCGATAGCCCCGCCGCCTCATAGTATTCCCTTGCTGGAGTCTAGCAGAGGGAAGGGCACGGAGTCCCATTTCTGTCAAGGCTGCACAGCTGGGCAGGGTATGAATGGCGAATAGAGGGGAAAGAGCGAGGGCTGCAGAGCATCACGGGTGAAGGGGGGCGAGATACAGGCAGCCCTCAGTTAGGAGTACCACTGCAGTGCTTCATCCTAGTGTTACACAGTGACCAGTGCTGTACCCCAGTGTTACACAGCGACAGACCTGTACCCCAGTGTTACAGTGACCAGTACTGTACCCCAGTGTTACAGTGACCAGTACTGTACCCCAGTGTTACAGCGACAGACCTGTACCCCAGTGTTACAGTGACCAGTACTGTACCCACCAGCACTGTACCCCAGTGTTACAGTGACAGACCTGTACCCACCAGCACTGTACCCCAGTGTTATACAGTGACAGACCTGTTACACAGTGACCAGTGCTGTACCCCAGTGTTACAGCGACCAGTACTGTACCCCAGTGTTAGTGACAGACCTGTACCCACCAGTACTGTACCCCAGTGTTATACAGTGACAGACCTGTTACACAGTGACCAGTGCTGTACACCAGTGTTACACAGCGACAGACCTGTACCCCAGTGTTACAGTGACAGACCTGTACCCACCAGTACTGTACCCCAGTGTTATACAGTGACAGACCTGTACCCACCAGTACTGTACCCCAGTGTTACAGTGACAGACCTGTACCCACCAGTACTGTACCCCAGTGTTATACAGTGACAGACCTGTACCCACCAGTACTGTACCCCAGTGTTACACAGTGACAGACCTGTACCCACCAGTACTGTACCCCAGTGTTATACAGTGACAGACCTGTACCCACCAGTACTGTACCCCAGTGTTATACAGTGACAGACCTGTACCCACCAGTACTGTACCCCAGTGTTATACAGTGACAGACCTGTACCCACCAGTACTGTACCCCAGTGTTATAGTGACAGACCTGTACCCACCAGTACTGTACCCCAGTGTTATACAGTGACAGACCTGTACCCACCAGTACTGTACCCCAGTGTGAGTGACAGACCTGTACCCACCAGTACTGTACCCCCAGTGTTATACAGCGACCAGTACTGTACCCCAGTGTTAGTGACCAGTGCTGTACCCCAGTGTTACACAGTGACCAGTGCTGTACCCCAGTGTTATACAGCGACAGACCTGTACCCACCAGTACTGTACCCCCAGTGTTATACAGCGACCAGTACTGTACCCCAGTGTTAGTGACCAGTGCTGTACCCCAGTGTTACACAGTGACCAGTGCTGTACCCCAGTGTTAGTGACCAGTACTGTACCCCAGTGTTACACAGTGACCAGTACTGTGCCCCAGTGTTACACAGTGACCAGTACTGTGCCCCAGTGTTACAGTGACCAGTACTGTACCCCAGTGTTACAGTGACCAGTACTGTACCCCAGTGTTACAGTGACCAGTACTGTACCCCAGTGTTACACAGTGACCAGTACTGTACCCCAGTGTTACAGTGACCAGTACTGTACCCCAGTGTTACAGTGACCAGTACTGTACCCCAGTGTTACAGTGACCAGTACTGTACCCCAGTGTTACAGTGACCAGTACTGTACCCCAGTGTTACAGTGACCAGTACTGTACCCCAGTGTTACAGTGACCAGTACTGTACCCCAGTGTTACAGTGACCAGTACTGTACCCCAGTGTTAGTGACCAGTACTGTACCCCAGTGTTACAGTGACCAGTACTGTACCCCAGTGTTACAGTGACCAGTACTGTACCCCAGTGTTAGTGACCAGTACTGTACCCCAGTGTTACAGTGACCAGTACTGTACCCCAGTGTTACAGTGACCAGTACTGTACCCCAGTGTTAGTGACCAGTACTGTACCCCAGTGTTACAGTGACCAGTACTGTACCCCAGTGTTAGTGACCAGTACTGTACCCCAGTGTTACAGTGACCAGTACTGTACCCCAGTGTTACAGTGACCAGTACTGTACCCCAGTGTTACAGTGACCAGTACTGTACCCCAGTGTTAGTGACCAGTACTGTACCCCAGTGTTACACAGTGACCAGTACTGTACCCCAGTGTTACACAGTGACCAGTACTGTACCCCAGTGTTACACAGTGACCAGTACTGTACCCCAGTGTTACAGTGACCAGTACTGTACCCCAGTGTTACAGTGACCAGTACTGTACCCCAGTGTTACAGTGACCAGTACTGTACCCCAGTGTTACAGTGACCAGTACTGTACCCCAGTGTTACACAGTGACCAGTACTGTACCCCAGTGTTATACAGTGACAGACCTGTTACACAGTGACCAGTGCTGTACACCAGTGTTACACAGTGACTAGTCCTGTACCCCAGTGTTACACAGTGACCAGTACTGTACCCCAGTGTTATACAGCGACAGACCTGTACCCACCAGTACTGTACCCCAGTGTTATACAGCGACAGACCTGTACCCACCAGTACTGTACCCCAGTGTTATACAGTGACAGACCTGTACCCACCAGTACTGTACCCCAGTGTTATACAGGGACAGACCTGTACCCACCTGTTCTGTACCCCAGTGTTATACAGGGACAGACCTGTACCCACCAGTAGTGTACCCCAGTGTTATACAGTGACAGACTTGTACCCACCAGTACTGTAACCGTGTTATACAGAGACAGACCTGTACCCACCAGTACTGTACCCCAGTGTTAGTGACAGACCTGTACCCCAGTGTTATACAGTGACAGACCTGTACCCACCAGTACTGTACCCCAGTGTTATACAGCAACAGACCTGTACCCACCAGTACTGTACCCCAGTGTTATACAGAGACAGACCTGTACCCATCAGTACTGTACCCCAGTGTTATACAGTGACAGACCTGTACCCACCAGTACTCTACCCCAGTGTTATACAGCAACAGACCTGTACCCACCAGTACTGTACCCCAGTGTTTGACAGACCTGTACCCACCAGTACTCTACCCCAGTGTTATACAGTGACAGACCTGTACCCACCAGTACTGTACCCCAGTGTTATACACTGACAGACCTGTACACTCTCCATATGCAACCTAAACTTGGAAGTACAGAATCTACAGTTGTTTTGCTTGGCGTTTCAGTTGAAGTGGATAAAAACTTCGCACATTCTCCGTGACACTTCACTGATAGCCCAGTGATAGAGCTTAATTCAGAAGCTGGATTGTACGTTATTCCAGTAAAGGGGATGAGGAGAATACATACGCTGTGTAAAATACCGTGCAAAGCCCTTGGAAATGTATGGGGCCATCCTGTGTGAATACCTCCAAGACCGCACCCGGAGGCAAGTTCTGTTTCCTCGGGCAACGAGAGCCCTGAATCATTCTTGATCTCTGTTTTTAGATGCACGTCCACCAGCGAGAAGGAAATCCGACCGATTGTCGGGAACAGGGAATAAAGTAAGCACGGTGAGTACTGGCGTGTTGGCGGTATATCGAGTGATCTCTGGAATACTTCCAGCTAATCCTTTGGAAGAATATTATCGCGTTCCAAAAGAGCAGCAGAGGCGAGGGGTGAAGATGACTCGGGATTTAAGTTATGAGGATTGAAGTTGGGTTTGTGGGATTTTTTTTTTTACAGAAAAGAGGAAGCTTTTGAGGTGATTTAGCTGAAGATTTGATATGAAGGGAATTAACACAACTGATCCAGGCTACTTGTGCACTGTGGTAAATGGTTCCGATACCACAGCGCACAGGTGAAAAATATTTAAGACAAAGAGAGATCTGGCTCAATGTTTTCATCCAAAGCGTAACAGACTTATAGAATCATAGTCTAGTTAAAAAAAAGACTTGCATTTCTCCAGCACCTTTCACGACCACCGGACGTCTCAAAGCGCTTTACAGCCAATTAAGTATTTTTGAAGTGCTGTCACTGTTGTAATGTGGGAAACGCGGCAGCCAATTTGCGCACAGCAAGCTCCCACAAACAGCAATGTGACAATGACCAGTTCATCTGTTTTTGTGATGTTGATTGAGGGATTAATATTGGCCCCGGGACACCGGGGAGAACTCCCCTGCTCTTCTTCGAATTAGTACCATGGGATCTTTTACGTCCACCCGAGAGAGCAGACGGGGCCTCGGTTTAACGTCTCATCCGAAAGATGGCACCTCCGACAGTGCGGTGCTCCCTCAGTACTGCCCCTCCGACAGTGCAGCGCTCCCTCAGTACTGCCCCTCCGACAGTGCGGTGCTCCCTCAGTACTGCCCCTCCGACAGTGCAGCGCTCCCTCAGTACTGCCCCTCTGACAGTGCGGCGCTCCCTCAGTACTGCCCCTCCGACAGTGCAGCGCTCCCTCAGTACTGCCCCTCCGACAGTGCGGCGCTCCCTCAGTACTGCCCCTCTGACAGTGTGACGCTCCATCAGCACTGCACTGGAGTGTCAGCCTAGCTTTATGTGCTCAGGTCCCTGGAGTGGGACTTGAACCCACAACCTTTGGACTGATAGGCGCGTGTGCTGCCCACTGAGCCACAGCTGACGGCACAGAAGGAGGCCATTCGGCCCATCGAGTCTGCGCCGGCTCTTTCGAAGAGCGATCCAGTTAGTCCCACTCCCCCCCGCTCTCTCCCCATATCCCTGCTATTTTTTCTCCTTCCAGTATTTGTCCAATTCCCTTTTGAAGGCTCCTATTGAATCTGTGTCCACCGCCCTATCGGGCAGCGCATTCCAAATCCTCACCACTCGCTGCGTAATAAAGTTTTTCCTCGTGTCGCCTCTGGTTCTTTTGCCAATCACCTTAAATCTGTGCATTCTGGTTATCGACCTTGTAGAATAAGAGTTCTGACGAAGGGTCATCGACCTGAAACGTTAACTCTGTTCCTCTCTCTCGCAGATGCTGCCCGACCTGCTGAGTATCGCCTGCATTTTCTGTTTTGATTTCAGATTTCCAGCCTCGGCAACATTTTTCTTTCGGTGTAGAATAAGCTACCAGGGTCGGCTGTTGAAGCAGGCAGGTTAAGCGTGTTAGAGACACTCGGATGTGACTGTGGAGAGTGAAGTGACTGGGGGATAGGCTGGTGGGGATGTTGGTCTGTGAAAAGGGATAGGCTTCCTGAGTCCTCTTGTTCCTAAAAGTTCCGATGCTCTCGCCATTGACCCAGGTTATTTATTGTTGAACAGGTTCCGGTCAAACGCTCAATCGTTTTGAAAAAGATCGAGCCCCAGAAAAATACGGTAAGTGGTGAATATTTATTTAAATTCATTTCACGGGATGTGGGCGTCGCTGGCAAGGCCCAGCATTTATTGGCCATCCCTAATTGCCACTTGAGAAGGTGGTGGTGAGCTGCCTTCTTGAAGGTGCTCCCACAGTGCTGTTCAGTATTAATGTTTTTCGTAGCGGTTTGGTGCAAGTGAGTGGCTCGCTGGGCCATTTCCGAGGGCAGTTAAGAGTCAACCACATTGCTGTGGGTCTGGAGTCACATACCGGCCAGACCGGGTAAGGACAATAGATTTCTTTCCCTGAAGAACATAAGAATTAGGTGCGGGAGTAGGCCACATGGCCCCTCGAGCCTGCTCCGCCATTCAATAAGATCATGGCTGATCTTCGACCTCAACTCCCTTTCCTGCCCGATCCCCCATATCCCTTGATTCCAAAAATCTATCGATCTCAGCCTTGAAAATACTCAACGACTCAGCATCCACAGCCCTAGTGAACCAGGTGGGCTTTTACGACAATCCGATAGTTTCATGGTCACCATTACTGATACTAGCTTTTTATTCCAGATTTATTTAATTAACTGAATTTAAATTCCCCAGCTGCCGTGGTGGGATTTGAACTCGCGTCTCTGGATCATTAGTCAGGGCTCCCTGGATCACGAGTCCAGTAACATAACCACTATGCTACCGTACCCCATATTCTGATTCTCTGTTTGAGATGAGAAGCTGCCTCAGAACTAACATGATTTTTTTTCCCTCTCTTTCCCCTTCTCTGTTTAGCCAAAGCGGGTTCCAGGGCAGCCCCTACAGGACCCCAGGGTAAGTAGCACCCGTGCCACAGTCTTAGTGCGAGACTAGTTCGGCCTTTCCTCCAGGCAGAACCAAACTGCAAACGGACAACTGAAGAGGACGCTTGTACAGTTGCAGGGAAACCATTTTGGACAGTCCTCCCATCAAAATCACAGAAAACCTACAGCGCAGGAGGAGGCCATTCGGCCCGTTGTGCCTGTGCTGGCTCTTTGAAAGAGCAGTCGTGCTCAGTTCCCCCCCCCCCCCGCTGTTTGTCCGTAACCCTGTGAGCTCCTCATCCTCAAGAACCCGTCCGACTCCCTCTGAAAATCATTGATGGGATCAGCTTCCACCAGCTTTTCAGGTGGAGCGTTCCCGATCCCCACAACACGGTGGCATAGTGGATGGGCAACACGGTGGCATAGTGGTTAGCACTGTTGCCTCACAGCGCCAGGGACCCGGGTTCGAATCCGGCCTCGGATGACTGTCTGTGTGGTGTTTGCACATTCTCCCCGTGTCTGCGTGGGTTTCCTCCGGGTGCTCCGGTTTCCTCCCACAGTCCAAAGATGTGCGGGTTAGGTTGATTTGGCTATGATAAATTGACCCTTAGTGTTAGGGGGGATTAAATACGTGGGGTTACGGGGATAGGGTGGGATATGTGTCGGTGCAGGCTCGATGGGCCGAAATGGCCTCTATCTGCACTGTGGGGATTCTGTGATTCTGTGAACTCTCCGAGTGAAAACATTTCTCCTCATCTCCCCTCGAGATCTTTCCCCAATGATTCTGAATCTGTGACCTCTGGTTATTGACCCACTCGTCCGAGGGAGTGGTTTTTCTCCGTCGACTCTATCAAAACCTCTCATCATCCTGTAAACCTCTATCAGGTCATCTCTTCACCTTCTCTGTTCCAAGGAGAACAGTCCGAACTTCTCCAACCTCTCCTCATAACTGAAGTCCCTCATCCCTGGTAAACCACCTCTGTCCCCTTTCTAAGGCCTTTCCATCTTTCCTGAAGTGTGAGGCCCAGAATTGTCCACAATACTCCAGCTGAGGCCCAACCAGTGATCGATAAAGTTCCAGCATGATCTCTTTGTCTTTACATTCCATGCCTCTATTTCTAAACCCAAGTAACCCATATGCTTTTTTCAACCACCTTTTTGAAGACAGTTTGGTGAAATTACTTTGAGAAGTGGAAGACCAAAGCCCACAGTGTGGAACGCCACCGAGCTTAAAAACTGCAGAATAGGAGGGAAGAAGAGGTTAATCAGGAAGCGGCGATTAGACAATGTCAGTCTTGGGTTTTAAGAACCTGAAGATTGTAGGAGGGAGGGGAGCAACTGAGAGAAGTGAGAAGTTCCACCGATTGGAGGCCCGGGGAGCGTATGAATTAGAGCGGGGGGATGCTGCAATCAGTCTTGGATTTCCACGCTGCCAGGAGGAAGGACCACATGGGATGGAGGGTTTGGAGTTGAGAGAAGTTGAGCAAAGGCTGTGGGTGATCCCCAAACCTGTCACTAAGCCTAAATCCCTTGGCGTCCACCAACCGGGCAAAGTATCAGAAGGCTGCTCACTGCCTTTGGGAGTGGACAGGTTGGGGGTAGGGTTTATTTTGGAGGGGGGGGGCGGGGGTGGTTAGGGTGACTGCCTGACTGGCCTGCTGTGGTGTTTTTTATCATCGGGTTATTGAGATAATGCTGAGCCGTGACACTAATCTAATTCTCTCTCATCCAGCTCACCGCCTGTATCACCACAGCACCAAGACGCAGCCCCCGGGTGAGTATATGCACTGACTTGCCTCCTCTACGCCAGAGGCCCTCAGAGACTGACTTTGGAATGCCTGATAACAACACCTTGTATTTATATAGCGCCTTTCATGTAGTAAAACGTAACGGGAGCGATTATAAAACAAAATTTGGACACCGAGCCACATGAGATATTAGGGCAGGTGACCAAAAGCTTGGTCAAAGAGGGAGGTTTTAAGGAGCGTCTTAAAGGAGGAGAGAGAGGCGGAGAGGTTTAGGGAGGGAATTCCAGAGCTCAGGGCCCCAGGCAGCTGAAGGCACGGCCGCCAAATGGTGGAGCGATTATAATCAGGGATGCTCAAGAGGCCAGAATTGGAGGAGCGCAGATATCTCGGAGGGTTGTAAGGCTGGAGGAGATTACAGAGATGGGGAGGGGACGAGGAGGTCATGGAGGGATTGGAACACAAGGATGAGATAACCAGGATGACTACCCAGCCTGGGAGTGCATTAGCAGTGTTTGCAGAACTTTAGTCTTAAGATCAACTCCCCAATTATGTTTTCATTTGAAGGGGGTGGGGGGGGAAGCGAGAGATAATGAGGGAATCATCGAGGAATAAGTGAGCCTCGTAGCAACCGATTGGCATTGGGAGCAGGTCATCCATTTCCCCTGCTGCCTGAGGTCTGTTAGAGGCAAAATGTGGAGGTTTTACTGGCTTGTACTTCTTGTAGGGTGGGGTTTGACCCCGGCTCTGTGTGACTGAGGCGGGTGATTTGTTGTGTGGATTTCTACACGGAGTGCGTACTGTTCATTGCTGCACAAATACTGCAAATTCACAATTTTAAAAAGTCCGTGTTTAAACAGTAACAAATCACTTGATGCAACAAATCGCCCAATTCGTGTTTGCAAGGAGCTGGTTTTTTTTTTAATGATGTTGGGGCGTTGCTGGCAAAGCCAGCATTTATTGCCCATCCCTAATTGCCCCTTGCTTGCGAGCCATTTCAGAGTCAACCACGTTGCTGTGGGTCTGGAGTCACATACCGGCCAGACCGGGTAAGGACAGCAGATTTCCTTCCCTAAAGGGCATTGGTGAACCAGTTGGGTTTTTACGACAATCCGGTAGTCCAATATTACTAATAATCCACACTTGTGAAATCTAGATGTATTTTACATAGGATTAACAGCACATACAGGCCATTCGGCCCAACAAGTCTATGCCGGCGTTTATGCTCCACTCGAGCCTTCCCCCGTCTTTCCTCATCTAAATCTATCAGCGTAACCCTCTATTCCCTTCTCCCTCATATGTTTGTCTAGTCTCCCCTTAAATGCATCTATACTGTTCGCCTCAACCACTCCCTGTGGTAGCGAGTTCCACATTCTCACCACTCTCTGGGTAAAGAAGTTTCTTCTGAATTCCCTATTGGATTTGTATTTTGAAAAACAGCAGTTAATAACCTGAATTTATGCACTATTTGAGCACAGTTTTTGTACTGCTTACCACTTGGCCCTTGTGGCAAATCTATACTTTCAAAAAGACAGATCTAATTACTACGCACATCCATCCGTAGTTTCATGCTCACCATTACTGATGCTAGCTTTTTAATTCCAGATTTATTTATTAACTTAATTTAAATTCCCCAGCTGCCGTGGTGGGATTTGAACTCGCGACTCGCAATTACTAGTCCAGGCCTCTGGATTACGAGTCCAGTAACAGAACCACTATGCTATCGTACCCTTGTTTTAAGATTATGCAGATTAACATTTGTAGTGTACTGTAACATGTTGAGCAGTTGTCCCTCAATAGACGAACTGATTTATAAAATATCTGACCTGTGTCAATAATTAATGTAATGTTTTGCTGACTGACCTGTTTGGACACCATCCACACCTTTGATTGCCGAGATTATCTCTCTGCCGAGGTGTGATAAAGGGCAGTTAGAAAGATTAACTGTAATCATCTGGCTGTGTTCTCTGACTATATATGCTGTGCCTATATGCATCTCTTCACTTCACCTGACGAAGGAGCAGCGCTCCGAAAGCTTGTGATTTCAAATAAAGCTGTTGGACTATAACCTGGTGTTGTGCGACTTCTCACAATAATTAATTTATGAATGTAAAACAAAAAGCATTTGTATAGCACCTAATCAATTGAAGGGTGATCCAATCGAGGTCTTTAAAATGATAAAGGGATTCGATAGGGTAGAGAGATGGAGAGAAACTATTTCCTCTGGTGGGGGGAGTCCAGAACAAGGGGGCAGAACCTTAAAATTAGAGCCAGGCCGTTCAGGGGTGAAATCAGGAAATACTTTTTCCACACAAACGGTAGTGGAAATCTGGAACTCTTTTCCCCCTTCAAAAAGCTGTGGACGCCAGGGTACAATTGGAGCCTTCAAGACTGAGATTGATAGTTTTTTTTGTTAGGTAAGGGTGCCGAGGGATTGGGAGCACAGGTGGGCAAATGTAGTTGAGGTGCGGATTGGGCATAATCTAACCGAATGGCCGAACAGGCTCGAGGGGCTGAATGGCCTCCTCCTGTTCCTAAATGTTCCCGAAGAGCTTCGCGTACACACAGTGACTACACTTCAAAAAAAAAAAGTGCTTCATTGACTGTAATGCTCTTTGGGAACATCCGGTGGTCGTGAAAGGCGCTGTACAAATGCAAGAACAGGAAATTACTGGAATCACAGAAGTTTACGGCACCGAAGGAGGCCATTCGGCCCATCGTGTCCGTGCCGGCCGACAAAGAGCCATCGAGCCTAATCCCACTTTCCAGCTCTTGGTCCGTAGCCCTGTGGGTTACGGCACTTCAAGCGCATATCCAAGTACTTTTTAAATGTGATGAGGGTCTCTGCTTCTACCACCCACTCAGGCAGTGAGTTCCAGACCCCCACCACCCTCTGGGTGAAAAGATTTCTCCACTTTCCCGCTCTACCCCCCCCCTCCTTAGTGTTCAAAAATCTATCGATCTCATTACTCAATATACTCAATGACTGAGCCTCCACAGCCCTCTGGAGTAGAGAATTCCAACGATCCACCACCCTCTGAGTGAAGAAATTCCTCCTCATCTCAGTCCTAAATGGCCGAGCCCTTATTCTGAGACTGTGAACATACGGACAGGAGGAGGCCATTTAGCCCCTCGAGCCTGTTCCATTGTTTAATGAGATCACGGCTTATCTGTGACGTAACTCCATCTACCCGCCTTCGCCCACTATCCCTTACTACCTTTGGTTAACAAAAATATATCAATCGTAGATTAAAATGAGCAATAGATGTGTCATCTTTGAAAGAGCTATCCAATTAGTCCCACTCACTGCTCTTACCCCATAGCCCTGCTGACCCACCTGCTGGTGGAAACAATTGCCCCCATAATTTAGAACGCCTCTATTAAATCTCCCCTGAACTGTGATTAATGGAGTTCATTGTGGGCAAGTGTCAGATCATCCACTTTGGGCCTAAGAAAGATAGGTCAGTGTATGGTTCTGAATGTGAGAAGTCGCACAACACCAGGTTATAGTCCAACAGCTTTATTTGAAATCACAAGCTTTCGGAGCGCTGCTCCTTCGTCAGGTGAAGTGAAGAGATGCATATAGGCACAGCATATATAGTCAGAGGTTCTGAAAACATTATGTTCGGGATTTTTTTTGTGAAATAGTCAGTCCAGTACTATTGGGGAAAGAGTAGGGGAGTGGGATTAATCAGCAAGCTGAATTCTCACGTTGAATATTCTGGGATGTAATTCAGTTGATGCGAAAATCTTTTCTCTTTTACAGATTTCCCCCAAGGCCATGAAAGAGAATGTTTGCGAGGGCTCAGTTCGGCCGGAGAGCGTGCCCAACAGCGACACGGTGTCTACGCCCGAGACCTCCTCTACCCAGGAGACGGGCGTCTGGCCAGACACAGCGCCCAGCCTGCCGGGGGACAGGGGCACGGGGATGCACTTGAAGGTGCGCCGTTCCTACAGCCGCATGAGCCCCTTCGGAATCCACGCCGCGAGCGCCGGCGCGGCCAGTCGCAGCCTCGGCAGTTCCCCGAGCGACGGCTCCGACACGTCCACGCCGAACCAGCCGCTGTCGGTGCGCAGGTCCTTCTTCGGCTTCGAGAGACTCTTGGCCAACGAGGCCCTGTCTGGCGTCTCGCCGGTGAAACCCTTCACCCCCAAGAGGAAGGGGGTGGAGCTGCCGGCGCAGGACACCGCTGCGGCCGCCTCCCTCGCGCCACACGATGCTAATATCCCCGGCGTCACCGTCGCCAAGAAGAGGAAGAAGCGGAAAATTCCCCCGATCGAGGTAAGACAAAACAACTCTCAGTGTGTGCTTTACAGGCTTCTAGTTGTTTCCCTCTGTTCTTCCAAGGCTCAGTGGTTAGCTCTCGCGCCTTGGAGTCAGAAGGTCGTGGGTTCAAGTCTCACTCCAGAGACTTGAACACAAAAATCTTGGCTGACACTTCAGTGCAGCACTGAGGGAGCGCCGCACTGTCGGAGGGGCAGCACTGAGGGAGCGCCGCACTGTCGGAGGGGCAGTACTGAGGGAGCGCCGCACTGTCGGAGGGGCAGTACTGAGGGAGCGGAGCACTGTCGGAGGGACAGTACTGAGGGAGCGTCGCACTGTCGGAGGGGCAGCACTGAGGGAGCGCCGCACTGTCGGAGGGGCAGTACTGAGGGAGCACCGCACTGTCGGAGGGGCAGTACTGAGGGAGCGCCGCACTGTCGGAGGGGCAGTACTGAGGGAGCGCCGCACTGTCGGAGGGGCAGTACTGAGGGAGCGCCGCACTGTCGGAGGGGCAGTACTGAGGGAGCTCCGCACTGTCGGAGGGGCGGTACTGAGGGAGCGCCGCACTGTCAGAGGGGCAGTACTGAGGGAGCGCCGCACTGTCAGAGGGGCAGTACTGAGGGAGCGCCGCACTGTCAGAGGGGCAGTACTGAGGGAGCGCCGCACTGTCGGAGGGGCAGTACTGAGGGAGCGCCGCACTGTCGGAGGGGCAGTACTGAGGGAGTGCCGCACTGTCGGAGGGGCAGTACTGAGGGAGTGCCGCACTGTCGGAGGGGCAGTACTTAGGGAGCGCCGCACTGTCGGAGGGGCAGTACTTAGGGAGCGCCGCACTGTTGGAGGGGCGGTACTGAGGGAGCGCCGCACTGTCGGAGGGGCAGTACTGAGGGAGCGCCGCACTGTTGGAGGGGCGGTACTGAGGGAGCGCCGCACTGTTGGAGGGGCGGTACTGAGGGAGCGCCGCACTGTCGGAGGGGCAGTACTTAGGGAGCGCTGCACTGAAGGAGGTGCCGTCTTTCGGATGAGACGTTAAACCGAGGCCCCGTCTGCCCTCTCTGGTGGACTTGAAAGGTCCAACTATTGGAAGAACAGCAGGGGGAGTTCTCCCCGGTGTCCTGAGGCCAATATTTATAAGAACATAAGAAATAGGAGCAGGAGTAGGCCAATCGGCCCCTCGAGCCTGCTCCGCCATTCAATGAGATCATGGCTGATCTGATCCTAACCGCCAATCTACTATCTACTATCACAGAACCATCTCCTGCATCTAACAGAATTGCACACACGAAATAGGAGCAGAATCAGGCTACACGGTCCCTGGGCCCGCTCCACTACCCACAGGGCCATGACCGATCCGAACCTAGACTCATGTCCAAATTCCTGCCCGCTCCCCGTAACCCTTAATGCCCTTTACTTCTAGGAAACTGTCTATTTCTGTTTTAAATTTAATTAATGTTGTAGCTTCTACAGCTTTTTGTGGCAGCATATTCCATGGACCTACCACCCTCTGAGTGAAGTAGTTCCTCCTCATCTCAGTTTTGAAAGAGCAGCCCCTTATTCTAAGACTATGTCCCCTAGTTCTAGTCTCACCCGTCATCGGGAACATCCTCCCCGCATCCACCCGATCCATCCCCTTCACAATCTTATATGTTTCAATAAGATCGCCTCTCATTCTTCTGAACTCCAATGAGTAGAGTCCCAATCTACCCAACCTCTCCTCATATGACCACCCCCTCATCCCCGGGATTAACCGAGTGAACCTTTTTTGCACTGCCTCGAGAGCAAGGATGTCTTTCCTTAAGTAAGGACACCAAAACTGTATGCAGTATTCCAGGTGCGGTCTCACCAATACCTTGTACAACTGAAGCAATACCTCCCTCAACCAACATCACTAAAAACATTATCCGGTCATTATCACATTGCTGTTTGTGGGAGCTTGCTGTGCGCAAATTGGCTGCTGGATTTCCTGCATTACAACAGTGACCACACTTCAAAATAGCACTTCATTGGGTGTAAAGCGCTTTGCGACGTCCTGAGGCGGTGAAAGGCGCTGTCGAGATGCAAGTCTTTCTTTTCTGGGGAGGCTGACCTTGTGTGCCTGCCCATCCCCATTTACTGGGCTAGTGCCGGCTGAGCTGCCTTCCTGTGGAGTGCGGAAACCCGGTCACTGTACCGGCAGGAGGGGGATTCAGCCCCTCGCATTTACTCTTCCGTAGCTGGCTCCTTTTAATTTTGGCGCTCATCCATAGACCCATATATACATCGGTCTCCGACTCCCTCAATCCTCAAGGGGGTGGGTATCAGTTGCATTGATACCGTGGAGAGCAGCTGACGGGGGGAGGGGGAGGTGGGGGGCACTCCTACACTCCCAGTTGGCTGCGCTCCTGTAATATAAAATGCCAAGAGGTTTACTGCAGGAAATGCCGCTCCTATAAGCAGAAGTCTGCGTCCAAAGTTCAGCGTCCGAGCCAAAAATCTGGCAAAACTCACAGCCGGTCTCAAAATGGAAAGGAGGGTATTAATGTTTTCCTAAGTCCCGGCCTGAGGCATTTCTCGTTCAGATTCCTGTTGTGCAACCCGCAGTGATTCAGTGCTTTTCGCATTCCCCAGCTGTTAGAACATGTCCCGGGCAATGAGCAGACTCTCTGTTTATCTCCCCTCCCCCGGGCACCCTGACAGAAATTCTCAACTGTTTCCATGTTTTCAGTAACCACTGTAGCGGAGGCTGTGAGGCATCTAATGTTTATCTCTTCCTTCTCCGCCCTCTTAAGCTGCCGATCGTCCATTTCATACGCGTACTGTAACTTTACACCGACCTAAAGTCATATCTTAAAGGGGAATCTAATCAAGGGAGGGGACAGAATTCACTTTAATGTGTGATGTGCTGCTTTCGTGATTTTTTTTTTATGTTCGTTTATGGGATGTGGGCGTCGCTGGCAAGGCCCAGCATTTATTGTCCATCCCTCGTTGTCCTTGAGAAGGTGGTGGTGAGCCGCCTTCTTGAACCGCTGCAGTCCGTGTGGTGAAGGTGCTCCCACAGTGCTGTTAGGGAGGGAGTTCCAGGATTTTGACCCAGCGACGATGAAGGAACGGCCGATATATTTCCAAGTCGGGATGGTGTGTGACTTGGAGGGGAACTTGGAGGTGGTGGTGTTCCCGTGCGCCTGCTGCCCTTGTCCTTCTAGGTGGAAGAGGTCGCGGGTTTGGGAGGTGCTGCCGAAGAAGCCTTGGCGAGTTGCTGCAGTGCATCTTGTAGATGGTGCACACTGCAGCCACGGTACACCGGTGGTGGAGGGAGTGAATGTTTAAGGTGGTGGATGGGGGGCCGATCAAGCGGGCTGCTTTGTCCTGGATGGTGTCGAGCTTCTTGCGTGTTGTTGGAGCTGCACTCATCCAGGCAAGTGGAGAGTATTCCATCACACTCCTGACTTGTGCCTTGTAGATGGTGGAAAGGCTTTGGGGAGTCAGTTAATCTTAATGTTAATCTGTCCACCTCCTTGTTCTGGCCACTATTCCCATCAGTGTTTCAACCCCGTGTTCTGCAGGCACAACCCAAGCATCATACAGTCATCTTGCAGCCCCGCTGTTGCGCTTTACTGAAATGCGAGCCACAATGCTGATCCTCATCCCCGTTCTGTTCTGCATTTTTCAGTATCTTTTCTCATGAGCAGTCATGGTGATGACTAGTTTTAAGAAGTTCCGAACAGGTGTGAAAGAAAAAGAAAGATTTGCATTTCTATAGCGCCTTTCACCACCTCAGGACGTCCCAAAGCGCTTTACAGCCAATGAAGTACTTTTTGAAGTGTGGTCGCTGTTGTAATGTAGGAAACGCAGCAGCCAATTTGCACACAGCAAGCTCCCACAAACAGCAATGTGATAATGACCAGATCATCTGTTTTTGTTATGTTGCTTGAGGGATAAATATTGGCCCAGGGAGAACTCCCCCTGCTCTTCTGCCAATAGTGGCCGTGGGATCTTTAGCATCCACCTGAGAGGGCAGACGGGGCCTCGGTTTAACATCTCATCCGAAAGACGGCCCCTCGGACAGTGCGGCGCTCCCTCAGTACTGCCCCTCCGACAGTGCAGCGCTCCCTCAGTACCGGCCCTCTGACAGTGCAGTGCTCCCTCAGTACTGCCCCTCCGACAGTGCGGCGCTCCCTCAGTACCGCCCCTCCGACAGTGCGGCGCTCCCTCAGTACTGCACTGGGAGTGTCGGCTTTAATTTGATGACTTGAACCCACAACCTTCTGATTCAGAGGTGAGGGTGCTACCCACTGAGCTACGGCTGTCTGTGGGAACCAGTTAATGCTGAGCAGAGTGTCTGTGTGGGGGCCCATCCTTGCAGTTAGTAACGAGAGGTGCCTCTTTGTCCAACATTTTAGGAATGCTAGTTTCTCAATCAGTAATGCTCATTGCACAATCAACGGCCATTTGCGGTCCTTTGACCTTTCACCTGTGACCCAGAGCTGACCTGCTGCCCTGAGTGTGTCTGCGCCCCTATTTGGAGCTTGCCTGTGTGTGGGATGTTAAGCTGGGTTTCAATGCTATTCCCATTCTGTTGTAAAGAATTCAGGGGCAGGGTTCTCCCAGCTTCCGCACAGTGAGTGAAAGGGCTCTGTTAAAATGGGATAATCGCTCCGGTTGTTTTCCGCTGCTTTCGGTGGGGATAAGTACATAAGGAATAGGAGCAGGAGTAGGCCATTCGGCCCTTTGAGCCTGCTCTGCCATTCAATGAGATCATGGCTGATCTTCTGCCTCAACTCCATTCACTGGCCCTATCGCCATATCCCTTTTACTACTAATCTATTGACTTCTGTTTTGAATATACCCAATGACTGAGCCTCCACAGCCCTCTGGGGTAGAGAATTCCAAAGATTCACCACCCTCTGTGTGAAGAAATTTCTTCTCATCTCAGTCCTGAATGGCCGACCCTTTATCCTGAGGCTGTGGCCCCTGGTTCTAGACTCCCCAGCCAAGGGAAACATTCTCCCAGCATCCACCCTATCAAGCCCTGTAATAATTTTGTATGCTTCAATGAGATCCCCTCTCATTCTTCTGAATTCAAGAGAATACAGGCCTAGTTTACTCAATCTCTTCTCATACGACAATCCCCCCATCCCAGGAACCAGTCTGGTGAACCTTTGTTGCACTCCCTCTATGGCAAGTATATCCTTCCTTAGGTAAGGAGACCAAAATTGTACACAGTACTCCAGGTGTGGTCTCACCAAGGCCCTGTATAATTGGAGTAAGACTTCTTTACTCCTGTACTCAAATCCTCTCTCATCAGATGGTGGTTTTGTCATCGCGCGGGGAACACTGAACTGTGGCGCCATATTCCCCGAGAATGGGTCGGAATTGCGACCCGTGACGAGAGGCAGCCTGGCTCAAAATTGCATGCCCGGGGGGTACGTGCGTCGCCTCAAACAGAACGGCTTACGCGCTAAAGGCTCCACTTGATGTTTACCAGCTCTCTGCCGGGAGGAGGCGGTGCGCGAGCCTGAGGCCTAGTGAGTCAAGTACCCGCTGATTGTTGCCTGATTGGGAAGACCGAAGCCATTGTTTTCAGTCCCCGCCATAAACTCCGTTCCCTTGCCACTGACGCCATCCCTCTCCCTAACATCTGTCTGAGGCTGAACCACACTGTTCGCAACCTTGGTATTTGACCCTGAAATGAGCTTCCGACCACATATCCGCGGCATAACAAAGACCGCCTATTTCCACCTCCGTAACATCGCCCATCTCCGCCCTTGCCTCAGCTCATCCGCTGCTGAAACCCTCATCCATGCCTTTGTTACCTCTGGACTTGACTATTCCAACGCACTCCTGGCCGGCCTCCCACATTCCACCCTACGTAAACTTGAGGTCATCCCAAACTCTGCTGCCCCGTGTCCTAACTCGCACCAAGTCCCGTTCACCCATCGCCCCCTGTGCTCGCTGACCTACATTGGCTCCCGGTTAAGCAGCACCTCGATTTCAAAATTCTCATCCTTGTTTTCAAATCCCTCCATGGCCTCGCCCCCTCCCTATCTCTGTAACCTCCTCCAGCCCCACAACCCTCCGAGATCTCTGCGCTCCTCCAATTCTGCCCTCTTGAGCATCCCTGATTATAATCGCTCCACCATTGGCGGCCGTGCCTTCTGCTTGCTCTGGAATTCCCTCCCTCAACCTCTCCGCCTCGCTACCTCTCTTTCCTCCTTTAAGACGCTGCTTAAAACCTACCTCTTTGACCAAGCTTTTGGTCACCTGCCCTAATTTCTCCTTATGTGGCTTGGTGTCAAATTTTTTGTCTTATACTCCTGTTTTACTACATTCAAGGCGCTATGTTAGTACGAGTCGTTGTTGTTGTTGTTGACGTGATTCGCATCCCTGTTTTACAGAAGTTGGCACTGGACGAGTGGGCCGCTCAGATGAACGCCAGTTTCGAAGAAGCGGAACGCTTTGATTTGCTTGTGGAGTGACGCGGAATCGACGGGAACCACTGTAGTCTTTTTTTGCGGGGGGGGGGACAGAAACCGATGCATCTGTAAGAAGACTAGAGGGTTTCATCGCAGCATGAGCCTGGTGCTGAGGGATCCACCCATCAGAGAAGCAAAGAACTCCCTTTCCCCAGTAGTTATAGGAATGTAGAGGACCGGAGGAGCCTGTGGGTCCAGGGACACTCTCCCATGGTGAGTGACTGCTGTTCTTTTGGGGGGGGGGGGGGACCTGGCTGTACTCCTGCCCCCTTGGAATAGTGCCACTCACAGGCACGTTGCCAAGCAGTGCACAAGATCTTCGCTCACAGCCAGCTCCTGCTTTCCATCATCCGACTACCTCCATTACAGACTTGCTAGTCGGTTCGATAATTCAGCCTTTGTAGTAAGCTCTGCCACTGAGTATTGTTCTCTGCTAGTAAGTTTACTTTTGTGTCCCACTGCGGGTATTTGTGGTTTGATCGATGACTTTTTTGTCTCGTCCTCCTCGGGACCAAAAGGCAACTCGGGCCAAATAATTATTCTCATTAACCTCCCCCCTCCCCGTGCAAACGCAGAACCTTGTTCGGTTGGTTTGGGGGGGGGAGGGGAGGAATGAAGGGTCTACACAACAACCATTAACCTGTCGCTTCGTTCAGGTGCTCACAGATCTGCTGATGCGCTTTCTGTTTTTATTATCAAGATTTCTAGTGTTTGTAGATTTTGTCTTTTTTTTAAATAGCTGTGCTTCGGGAAGGTACAGAGAAGAGAAAATTATTAATTGTCATCAATGTGGGCTGATCGTTGATATTTTTTTTAAATTATGCGCCGTTCGAGGTATTTTTAAAAATGCAAGTAAGAATGTTAAGCCGCAAGTACAACCAGTAAACGTGTCGTGGGACAGTCTGAAATGGACAGAGAGGCGATTGCCTCGCTGAAGGGTGAAGCAGAAACCTTCCTTTCTCTTTCAATGCTGATTGATCGCAAGTCAGTGTTCCCGTTTCGCCGCACAGCTGCCTGACGCTCCCACGCAGGCTGCTTCCCAGTTTCTCAATGGGAAAACCGCGCACGCGCGGAAGTTTGAAGGGACCGCGCACCCAACAAATTTAGAGGGAACCTTGCCTGTGATGTACAATCCAACGTTCCCCGCAGGCTGCACTATGTTCTAAGCAGCCTGTTTCTTTCAAATGCACGGTCCCTTTTCAATTTCCAATTGAAAGTGATGGGCGGTATTTCCGATGTAAGCTTGTGGGTGGCCTGCGCGGGACCTTGCAGATTACCGCGAGCAGCTGAGAGGGAACGTTGGTGCAGTCCACCCTACAACGCCCAGCACCTCGCCCGACACGACTTCCTGGGTGGAGGCAGCCTGCGTGACCGAGCCTGATCCCCATTCTCATTCGCTCCCCAGCGGCGATCGATGATGCAGAGAAATGGACATAACTCCCCACCCCAACCGACCCCGATGGATGGACATAACTCCACCACCCCCGATGGAGATGTGAGCCAGCCGCAGTTCCCGAGGGGTGAGGAGATCAATAAACTGATGCTGCGCATTGTGTTATCGGGAGCATGAGGCTGTTGTGTGAAGCACGGCAGCAATCATACCAGTGCCACAATATCCAGCATCGATCGAATGCATTCGGCCATCATGTTAAATCTGCGGGAAGCACTCAGCAGGCCAGGCAGCATCCGTGGAGGGAGAAACAGAGTTAACGTTTCAGGTTGGGACCCTTCATCAGAACTGGGAAAGGTTAGAGAGGTAACAGATTTTAAGCAGGTGCAGAGACAGGGAAAGGAGGAGGGGAGGGGAGGAAGGAATTGAAGGATAAGTCTGTGCTAGGGTAGGAGGCAGGAGAGATTAAATTAACTCTGTTTCTATCATGTCAAATCTGCGTCCTGGCCCCTGCAGAGCTGTGTTGTGTTAAACGGAGCCAGTGTGTTTGTCACTAGGATTTCAGTGAAGCCGAGTGTCAGAAATGTCCACGCGATTCGAACCGCACAACTCTCGATCCCGTCCTTCTGAGCCCGAGCGTATTCTAGAAAGGGAGGAAATTGGCCAGTGTGAGATCCTGGTGGTCGCCTGCCCGTCGCTGGTGGTGGGAGCGATTCCAGTCGGTGGATTAATATCGGCACCAGAGCGGCCCCATCATTAACCCTGGAACCACTGGCCATCAATTCAAAAGTGGGGATGTGCGACAACGTGATCTAAAGCCCCAGCACCCCCCCCCACCTTTCTCAAACAAATGATCGATACATTCGCAGCGTGCGGGATGCGTTATAAATCGAACCCGGCATTAAACTTGGTTGTCAATTATTGTTGGGTACATTTTTTAATTGAATTGAACCTCTGTGGTTGAAGGAGCTTCTGTTACAAGCTTATTCAAGTAAAATCGCCAAACCTGGGCAGTAGTTTGACACTACTGCAATATGGTAATTTAATAATCTAGACACAGTATGTGGGGACATTTAATCACTCTACTGTCAGTGCATTGGCTTAAATGTGACTTCTTTTCTCTCATGTGTTGATGTATATGAATTGCAACACACACCAGACATCGCGCTGTTACAGAATGCGACATCGGTGTTTTTTTTTGTTAAGGGGAAAAAGCCCAGTCTCTGTCCTGGAGCCTGAAACTTGTGTCGTTCCAAGTGTCCTCAGCCGGTTATAAATCGCTACGGTTATGCGGATTTGTCAATGTGGATCCACAGCCTTAATGGGACAGGCCAGGTTTGCAAGGAAACATCGCAGTCGTGCGCCAGCCCCCTCCCCCTGTGAGCATCCCCGCAGGAGATCCGCTAGCATGTTAAATAAGTCTGCTGCTGGCCACTGTGGTTGTATCTCATCTTATCTGTGTACGTCAATTTAAGCGGCTAATAAATGACAATAATAAAAAAGCTTTGTGTTTTAATGTTGGCCGCGTTTTGGGAAACCAGGTCAAATGGACGTGCCGTACTTCCACCGGCGCCTTGCGTGGAGCTAGTATACAAATACCCTGCCGCGCTGTTTATTTTTTCCCCTGCAATCTCCCGTCGCGTTAAAAAAAAAATAATAATTTCTACTCCGTGGGTCGCGCTGCAACGAAGGTTCACCAGATTGATTCCTAGGATGAGAGGGCTGTCTTATGAGGAGAGATTGAGTAGAATGGGCCAATACTCTCGAGTTTAGAAGAATGAGAGGTGATCTCATTGAAACATACAAGATTCTGAGGAGCATTGACAGGGTAGATGCTGAGAGGCTGGAGAGTCTAGAACCAGGGGTCACAGTCTCAGGATAAGGGCTCGGCTATTTAGGACTGAGATGAGGAGGAATTTCTTCACTCAGAGGGCGGTGAATCTTTGGAATTCTCTGCCCCAGAGGGCTGTGGAGGCTCAGTCGTTGAGTATATTCAAGACCGAGATCAACAGATTTTTGGACTCTAATGGAATCAAGTGATCGAGCGGGAAAGTGGAGTTGAGGTGGAAGATCAGCCATGATCTTATTGAATGGCGGAGCAGGCTCGAGGGGCCGTATGGCCGACTCCTGCTCCTAATTCTTGTGTTCTCTCGTGCCTGCTTTGAGTGGGACTTGAACGCAAAACCCACTGCCCCGGAGAGGGCCAGAAAAGCAGGATGTTGCAACAGAAGAGATTTGGCAAACAATCCGTGCTCCCAACAAAGGCTTCATTACCTGCTCGGGGAGCCTGGCCTTGGTGCTGCTCCCACCTCCTACCAAACTTGCAGTGGTTTGACACGACTGCTAACTGTAATTTAACAATCTAGATACACAAAAGTACGTGGGGACATTTTATCACTCTACTGTAAGTGTGAGTTCTTTTCTCAGGTATTGATGCAGATATATATATATATATATATGAATTGCACACACCAGACATTGGCCTGTTACAGCTGCAACATATCTTTTAAGGAAAAAGCCCAGTCACTGTCCTGAGATTTACAAGTAGTTACAAAGGAACAGAAACTAGGAGCAGGAATAGGCCACTCAGCCCCTCGAGCCTGCTCCGCCATTCAATAAGATCATGGCTGATCTTGGGGGCTCAAAGCCACTTCCCTGCCCGCTCCCCATAACCCTTCACTCCCTTATCTTGCAAAAATCTGTCTATCTCCACCTTAAATGTATTTAATGACCCAGCCTCCACGGCTCTCTGGGGCAGAGAATTCCACAGATTTACGACCCTCTGAGAGAAGAAATTCCTCCTCATCTCAGTTCTAAAAGGGCGACCCTCTATTCTGAGATTGTGCCCCTGAGTTCTAGATTTCCCCACGAGGGGAAACATCCTCTCTCCATCTACCCTGTCGAGCCCCCTCAGTATCTTAATGTTTCAATAAGATCACCTCTCATTCTTCTAAATTCCAATGAGTATAGGCCTATCCTACTCAACCTTTCCTCATAAGTCAACCCCCCTCATCTCTGGAATTAACCAAGTGAATCGTCTCTGAACTGCCTCCAATGCAAGTATATCTCTTCCTTAAATAAGGAACTAAGGTTACAACCAATGTTTCTCCTAAATTTTGGGGCCATGTGGCCCATTTAAATTTCCGCGCGCGTGCAGATTCTTTGCATCGAGACACCGGCTCACCAGCGCGCAACAGCTGTGTGACTGCACAACTTAAAGGAAATGTTGGTCACAGCACCTCCCAAACCTGTGACCTCCACCACCTAGAAGGACAAGGGCAGCAGGCGCATGGGAACACCACCACCTCCAAGTGGCATATGCCAGCCCGACTTGGAAATATATCCCCGTTCCTTCATCGCCGCTGGGTCAAAATCCTGGAACTCCCTCCCTAACAGCACTGTGGGAGCACCTTCACCACACGGACTGCAGCGGTTCAAGAAGGCGGCTCACCACCACCTTCTCAAGGGGCAACTAGGGATGGGCAATAAATGCTGGGCCTTGCCAGCGACGCCCACATCCCGTGAATGAATAAAAAAAGTGTCCTCTGTGCTCAGCAGGTTATTAATAGCTACAGTTATTTGGAGCGATGGCCTTAAACAAGTCAATTAACCCTCACGATCATGCTCCAGGCCACTTGTGAGCCTGGTGACCAGGCCAGCTCTGGCTACGGAGCGGAGTAAAGAATTGTGGAGAATGGAGCACAGTCGGGGCGAGATCTTCAAAGCAAAGCTCGGTCCGCAGCCGGCAAGGGCTCTCGTGAGGATGTCCATATGTGCAAGCAGCAATCCCACTTGCACATCCCAAAAAATACCCAACAACTGACTGAACTATTGGTTCTTTGTGGGATGTGGCTATTTACAGAATGGCGACCACGTCTGCCTATTTTCACGAAAGATAATTCATTGCGTGAAGCACCTTCAGATGTTTTGAAGAGGGAGAAGGTGCTATAATTATTGCAAATAATAGGAACTTTGAGTCCCATTGCTCCTCAGAGGAATATGAAAATCTGTGGTTGATGCAGGGGCCGATGCATCAAAACATAATTTAAACTAAATCCTCATGGGAACCAGATGTAACACAGGTTGGAGCATTCCAGCTGTGCTCATTCATTGCCGAATAACACACATGCATTAAAGTGCAGAGGAACAACACAAGGGATCAAAGTTACGTGGAGAAGCTGGGGTTGTTCTCCTTCGAGCAGAGAAGGCTAAGAGGAGATTTGATGGAGGCGTTCAAAATCATGAAGGGTTCAGACGGAGTAAATAAGGAGAAACTTTCCAATGGCTGAAGGGTCGGTAACCAGAAGACATAGATTTAAGGCGATCGGCAAAAGAACCAGAGGCGACACAAGGAGAAACCGTTTTACGCAGCGAGTGGTTAGGATTTGGAATGCACTGCCTGAAAGAGGCAGATTCAATAGTAGCCTTCAAAAGGGAATTGGATAAAAAATTGCAGGGATATGGGGAAAGAGTGGGACTAACTGGATCGCTCTTCGAAAGAGCCGGCACAGACACGATGGGCCGAATGGCCTCCTTCTGTGCTGTACTATTCAATGATTCTATGAAATGGGCATAAACCCATAAAGCCTCTGTTTAAAAAATATCTATATATAAACGTTGCCTCAATAAAATTGTTGGAATTTGTCTTGGATTTTCAAATTTATTTGAAGTAAAGGTATCGAGCAGCGGGTGCTATAAACTAAAGCAAAAATAATCCCTCCGAGAGCTGACTGCTACCGATGCGCATATTCCAAACTCAGCTCAAAGTCACGGCTCTGGGCAAAAATAGCAAATCCAGTCCCAGGCTTTTGGAAGAGGCTGAGGCCTTCCAAGTAAAAAAAACTTTAATGAAGGAATTAAGGGCAAACGTTAATTCAATGGACACATTTAATCAGATGAATAGATAATAAGGTTAATAGTTAATTATTTTGTTTCAAACCCTCATTTTGGACATTAGAAAATGCAGTGACTGAGGGGGAAAATGGCAGCTTAAAACAAATTCAGGAAGCCTCTTGAGCGATTTAGGAGAACCCATTGGCTACATTGTGCAATAAAAGTACTTGTGGTCATTGCAGGAAAAGCGGCAGCTAATTTGCACACAGCAAGCTTCCACAAACAGCAATGTGATAAAGACCAGATCGTCTGTTTCAGTGATGTTCATTGAGGGATAAATATTGGCAATGACACCAGGGAGAACTCCCCCTGCTCTTCTTCCAGTAGTGGCCGTGGGATCTTTTACGTCCACCTGAGAGGGCAGATGGGCCTCGGTTTAACGTCTCACCCAAAAGACGGCACCTCCGACAGTGCAGCGCTCCCTCAGTACCGCCCCTCCCGACAGTGCGGCGCTCCCTCAGTCCCGCCCCTCCGACAGTGCGGCACTCCCTCAGTACCGCCCCTCCCGACAGTGCGGCGCTCCCTCAGTACTGCCCCTCCGACAGTGCGGCGCTCCCTCAGTACTGCCCCTCCGACAGTGCGGCGCTCCCTCAGTACCGCCCCTCCCGACAGTGCGGCGCTCCCTCAGTCCCGCCCCTCCGACAGTGCGGCGCTCCCTCAGTACTGCCCTCCGATGCGGCGCTCCCTCAGTACTGCCCCTCCGACAGTGCGGCGCTCCCTCAGTACCGCCCCTCCGACAGTGCAGCGCTCCCTCAGTACCGCCCCTCCGACAGTGCAGCGCTCCCTCAGTACCGCCCCTCCGACAGTGCGGCGCTCCCTCAGTACCGACCCTCCGACAGTGCGGCGCTCCCTCAGTACTGCCCCTCCGACAGAAAGGCACTCCCTTAGTACTGGCACTGTGAGTGTCATTCTGGATTTTTGTGCTCAAGTCTCTGGAGTAGGGCTCGAACCCATGACCTTCTGACTCACCGGGCAAGAGAGTGACTGCTACCCACTGAGCAACAATGAAGTACTTTTGAAGTATGGTCACCGCTGCAAGGTGGGAAACGCAGCCGCCAATTGCGCACAGCAAGCTCCCACAAACAGCAATGTGCGAATGACCCAGACCGTCTGTTTTCATGATGTTGATTGAGAGAGAAATATTGGCACAGGACACTGGGGAAAACTCCCCTTTAGAAACATTGGCTGCTGAAATGGCAACAGCCTGCAGCCAGTGTGAATACTGCATCTGTTTTGTTCAGGACCCTTTTGTTCCATTACGTTCTGTGTTTCTGCTACGTCAGAGCCTGACGCCACTATTTCCGACGCCAGGAACGAGTGATAGGAACAAGAGCAAGTTCGGTGAGCAGATCAGGCTGGTCTTGTTTCCCACTGTCTAATTTACAGGCGGATGTTCAGTGTGGTCAGGATGAGTGGGTGTCCAACTGGTCCAGCTCTCTTATCATAGACTGACAGCACAGGAGGAGGCCATTCGGCCCATCGTGCCTGTGCCGGCTCTTTGAAAGAGCTCTCCAATTAGTCCCGCTCCCCCCTGCTCTTTCCCTATAGCCCTGCAAATTTTTCCCCTTCAAGTATTTATCCAATTCACCTTTTGAAAGTTACTATTGAATCTGCTTCCCCCACCCTTTTCGTAAATTTTTTTTTCCTCATGTCGACTCCGGTTCTTTTTAGCTCAAATCTGTGCCCTCTGGTTATTGACCTTTCGGCCACTGAAAACTGTTTCTCCTTATTTACTCAAGAGCAGGTCAGAGGCTGGGTATTCTGCGGCGAGTGTCTCACCTCCTGACTCCCCAAAGCCTTTCTACCATCTACAAGGCACAAGTCAGGAGTGTGATGGAATACTCTCCACTTGCCTGGATGAGTGCAGCTCCCAACAACACTCGAGAAGCTCGACACCATCCAGGACAAAGCAGCCCGCTTGATTGGCACCCCATCCACCACCTTAAACATTCACTCCCTCCACCACCGGCGCACCGTGGCTGCAGTGTGTACCATCTACAAGATGCACTGCAGCAACTCGCCAAGGCTTCTTTGGCAGCACCTCCCAAACCCGCGACCTCTTCCACCTAGTAGGACAAGGGCAGCAGGCGCATGGGAACACCA
This sequence comes from Squalus acanthias, assembly GCA_030390025.1. Lineage (NCBI taxonomy): Eukaryota > Metazoa > Chordata > Chondrichthyes > Squaliformes > Squalidae > Squalus > Squalus acanthias. Next base: position 25,317,145 of record CM059450.1, on the reverse strand, counting down.
CCACCTCCAAGTTCCCCTCCAAGTCACACACCATCCCGACTTGGAAATATATCGGCCGTTCCTTCATCGTCGCTGGGTCAAAATCCTGGAACTCCCTCCCTAACAGCATTGTGGGAGTACCTTCACCACACGGACTGCAGCGGTTCAAGAAGGCGGCTCACCACCACCTTCTCAAGGGGCGATTAGGGATGGGCAATAAATGCTGGGCCTCGCCAGCGATGCCCACATCCCACAAATGAATTTAAAAAAACTCTATCAACACCATTCATGATTTCAAATCTCCTCTTAACCTTCTCTGCTCTAAGGAGAGCAACCCCAGCTTCTCCAGTCTCTCCACGTAACTGAAGTCCCTCATCCCTGGAACCGTTCTGGTCAATCTCCTCTGCACCCTCTCCAAGGCCTTGACAGCCTTCCTAAAGTGCGGTGCCCAGAATTGGCCACAATACTCCAGCTGGGGCCGAATAGCTGCTCCCAAACTGCCCTGACATGTTGAGATCTGAGTGCAGTATTGGTCCTTTGCAATCTTCAGTGCAGTGCTGGCGGACTTCCGCATTGTTGGAGGTGCCGTCTTTCGGATGAGCCCAACCTAAGCCCTGTCTGCCTGTCCAGGTTGATGTTAAAGATCCCATGGCATTATTCGGCGAAGAGCAGGGGAGTTCTCCTGGTGTCCTGGTCAATATTCCTCCCTCAACCATCTCTACCCAAAACAGGTTAACTGGGCATTCATCACATTGCTGGTGGTAGGATCTCGTGTCCAATTGACTGTTGGATTTGGCTACATGACAACAGTGACTACACCTCGAAAGTAATTCCTTGGGTGTGAAGTCATGAGGATGTGAGCAATGCTGTGCGTCAGCCTGTGGCTCAGTGGGTAGCACTCTTGCCTCTGAGTCAGAAGGTTGTGGGTTCAAATCCCACGCCAGAGACTTGAGCACAAAATCTAGGCCGACACTCCCAGTGCAGTACTGAGGAGTGCTGCATTGTCGGAGGTGCCGTCTGTCGGGTGAGACGTTAAACTGAGGCCCTGTCTGCTCTCTCAGGTGGACGTAAAAGATCCCACGGCCACTATTGGAAGAAGAGTAGGGAAGTTCTCTCTGGTGTGCTGGGCCAATATTTATCCCTCAACCAACATCACTAAAAACAGATGATCCGGTGATTATCACATTGTTATTTTTTGGGATCTTGCTGTGCGCAAATTGGCTGCCGTGTTTCCTACATTACAACAGTGACCGCACCTCGAAAAGTGCTTCATTGGCTCTAAAGCGCTGAGGTGGTGAAAGGCGCTAAAAAAATGTAAGTCTTGCTTTATAAATAATGGAGTTTTTTTTGTCCCTTCCAATTTCTCTCTCCTGCAGGGCCCTGGCTCATCCTGGGGTACCCTTCCACGGATGAATGCTGTTTTCGGGTGCCTCAGCTGTATGTGGGGGCCATTCTGCATTTGCAGGCTTCAAACGGGCCTGTCAGTCAGCTGTCACAGCCAAGCCCAGATCTCCAACACCTCAGCTAGCTGCGCACGGCCTGGACGCTTTTGACTTGGATGGGGGCGGGGGGCGGAGGGGGGGAGAAGGTCACCGGAGAAGAGATCAGACCGACAGCCAGTGTGTCATTTTTCCATATCGTTAGTTGTGGCCCCGTCAAGTTCTGCTGGGTTGAAGGCAATTTGATTCCCTCAGTCAGTTCAATGTGCTCGCTTCAGCAGAGCTTGGCAGATCCTGCCAATTCTTGACTTAATGGGGGCATGGAGATCAATAAATCTCTCTCTACTTCATTTCACGCTGGCTGATTGATAGAAGTGAATCAAAATCGATGCAGCACCTGGGGAAACTCAACTATCCAGTCACCAATGGGCAACGAATCAATGCTTCCCTTTGGCTATCACTGGAAAGTGTTAGCCACAGAATGGAATTTAACCATTAACCAATTGCCTTCATTTTCAAATACTCGGGGGCAAGTCCGTCTATTAAAGATACTCGCCACGAATTTCCTTGAGCAGGGTGAGGGGGTGGGGGGGGGGCGTGTGTGGAGTTCTCCCGATCTGCCACCACAACGTTGGCGGAAATCCCGGATTTCAATGTAGGCAAATGTGAGGTCATCCACTTTGGACCCAAAAAGGATCGAACAGGGGACTTTCTAAATGGTGAAAGGCTAAAAACAGTGGAGGTCCAAAGAGACTTAGGGGTCCAGGTACATCGATCATTAAAATGTCATGAACAGGTACAGAAAATAATCAAAAAGGCTAATGGAATGCTGGCCTTTATATCTGGAGGACTAGAATACAAGGGGGTAGAAGTTATGCTGCAGCTGTACAAAGCCCTGGTTAGACCACACCTGGAGCACTGTGAGCAGTTCTGGGCACCACACCTTAGGAAGGATATATTGGCCTTGGAGGGAGTGCAGCGTAGGTTTACCAGAATGATACCCGGACTTCAAGGGTTAAGTTACGGGGAGAGATTACACAAACTAGGGTTGTATTCCCCAGAATTTAGATGGTTAAGGGGTGATCTGATCGAAGTTTTCAAGATATTAAGGGGAACAGATAGGGTAGAGAGAGAGAAACTATTTCCGCTGGTTGGGGAGTCCAGGACTAGGGGGCAGAGTCTAAAAATTAGAGCCAGACCTTTCAGGAGTGAAGTTAGGAAACACTTCTACACACAAAGGGTGGTAGAAGTTTGGAACTCTCTTCCGCAAATGGCAATCGATGCTGGATCAATTGTTAATTTTAAATCTGAGATTGATAGATTTCTGTTAACCAAAGGAAGAGCAGGGAGGTTATGCTTGAACTGCGTAAAACACTAGTTAGGCCGCAGCTCGAGTACTGTGTGCAGTTCTGGTCACCACATTACAGGACGCATGTGATTGCACTAGAGGGGGTGCAGAGGAGATTTACGAGGATGTTGCCTGGACTGGGGAATTTTAGCCACGAGGAAAGATTGGACAGGCTGGGGTTGTTTTCCTTGGAACAGAGGAGGCTGAGGGGAGATTTAATTGAGGTGTCTAAAATTATGAGGGGCCTAGATAGAGTGGATAGGAAGGACCTATTTCCCTTAGCAGTGGGGTCAATAACCAGGGGGCATAGATTTAAAGTAATTGGTAGAAGGATTAGAGGGGAGTTGAGGAGAAATAGTTTCACCCAGAGGGTGGTGGGGGTCTGGAACTCACTGCCTGAAAGGGTGGGAGAGGCAGAAACCCTCATCACATTTAAAAAGTACTTGGATATGCACTTGTAACCTACAGGGCTACGGACCAAGAGCTGGAAAGTGGGATGAGGCTGGATAGCAATTTGTCGGCCGGCACGGACACGATGGGCCAAATGGCCTCCTTCTGTGCTGTAAATTTCTATGATTCTATGAATGCATGTGCTTAGTTAAAATTACAGGCGGGTCTCGATGATGTCATCGGGCCCCACCGCGCACATGTAAAGAAGGACCTCTGTTGACTCCGGGCGTGTGTCCTTGCTGCCCGCTCAGGAGAGCAGGTTAAAATCGCAGGTGTTGCCATCATGGCCGCTTCCGGACATAAGAACATAAGAAATAAGAGCAGGAGTCGGCCATACGGCCCCTCGATCCTGCTCCGCCATTCAATGAGATCATGGCTGATCTTCGACCTCAACTCCACTTTCCCGCCCGATCTCCATATCCCTTGATTTCCTTAGTATCCAAAAATCTATCGATCTCAGCCTTGAATATACTCAAAGACTCAGCATTCACAGCCCTCTGGGGTAGAGAATTCCAAAGATTCACCACCCTCTGAGTGAAGAAATTCCTCCTCATCTCAGTCTTAAATGGCCGACCCCTTATCCTGAGACTGTGACCCCTGGTTCTAGACTCTCCAGCCAGGGGGAAACAACCTCTCAGCATCTACCCTGTCAATCCCCCTCAGATCACCTCTCATTCTTCTAAACTCCAGAGAGTATCGGCCCATTCTACACAATCTCTCATCATAGGACAGCCCTCTCATCCCAGGGATCAATCTAGTGAACCTTCGTTGCACCGCCTCCAAGGCAAGTATATCCTTCCTCAGATAAGGAGACCAGAACTGTGCACAGTACTCCAGGTGTGGTCTCACCAAAGCCCTGTACAATTGGAGCAAGACTTGTTTACTCTTATACTCCAACCCCCTTGCAATAAAGGCCGACATGCCATTTGCTTTCCTTATTGCTTGCTGTACCTGCATGCTAGCTTTCTGTGTTTCTTGCACGAGGACACCCAAATCTCCCTGAACACCAATATTAAACAGGTAAGAGCCAGGGCGATTTTAACTGCCCGCCCGCCAGGTTTCTGCTGAGCGAGTCGGGTTAATAATCGCCCCCGCCTCCCCGCTGCTGCCTTCCTCCAATTTCCAACAAGCACAAGGAGGCACAAGGGACAGCAAGGCCGCCCCAACATCCGCCTTCACTTTTTTCACTCCCGGCACAGTTCGGGTCCAATCTACTGGCAGGTCCTTCAGAAATAATTCTGCTTCATGCTCACTGCTCAAGACCTGTTGGCTCGTTCCAGCCTTTTTTATCTCTGAACCACCCCCCCCCCCCCACCACCGCTTCCTCGCTAGAAAACCCCCTCTAACTCCCAGCCCCCCTCTCCTCAGGCTTTCCACCCGCCATCATTAATTCTGTTGAAAGTAGATCTGCCTCGATTTAAAAATTCTCAACCTTGTTTTCAAATCCCTCCATGGCCCTCGCCCCCCTCCCTATCTCTGTAGCCGCCTCCAATTCCACAAGCCTCCGAGATCTCTGCGCTCCTCCAATTCTGGCCTTTTGAGCATCCCCCCGATTTTAATGGCTCCACCATTGGCGGCCGTGCCTTCAGCTGCCTGGGCCCTGAGCTCTGGAATTCCCTCCCTAAACCTCTCCGCCTCTCTCTCCTCCTTTAAGACGCTCCTTAAAACCGACCTCTTGACCAAGCTTTTGGTCGCCTGTCCCTAATATCTCCTTATGTGGCTTGGTGTCAAATTTAGTTTGATAATCGCTCCTGTGAAGCGCCCTGGGACGTTTTACTACGTTAAAGGCGCTGTATAAATGCAAATTGTTGTTGTTGTTGAAAAACCCAATATATTCTGCATTATGTGGTATAACACTCCTGATAAACAATGACATCATGAGCAAGGACAGGGCAGATTTGCTAATGATCAAAAACAGCAATATTGAGGTGGTTGGTGTGTTGTGCGACGCTATTTATTTGTGTGTTGTCGATCACAAGATCTGATCATCCTGTTAGCCCTACTTTCCACCTATGTATAGAGAAGAAGAAGACTTGCATTTCTATAGCGCCTTTCACGACCACCGGACGTCTCAAAGCGCTTTACAGCCAATGAAGTACTTTTTGAAGTGTGGTCACTGTAGTAATGTGGGAAACGCCAATTTGCGCACAGCAAGCTCCCACAAACAGAAAATGCGATAATGACCAGATCATTTGTTTTTGTTATGTTGGTTGAGGGATAAATATTGGCCCCAGGACACCGGGGAGAACTCCCCCTGCTCTTCTTCGAAATAGTGGCCGTGGGATCTTTTACGCCCACCTGAGAGAGCAGACGGGGGCTCGGTTTAAAGTCTCATCCGAAAGACGGCACCTCCGACAGTGCGGTGCTCCCTCAGTACTGCCCCTCCGACAGTGCGGCGCTCCCTCAGTACCGCCCCTCTGACAGTGCGGCGCTCCCTCAGTACTGCCCCTCCGACAGTGCGGCGCTCCTTCAGTACTGCCCCTCCGACAGTGCGGCGCTCCCTCAGTACTGCCCCTCCGACAGTGCGGCGCTCCCTCAGTACTGCCCATCCGACAGTGCAGCGCTCCCTCAGTACCGCCCCTCCAACAGTGCGGCGCTCCCTCAGTACCGCCTCTCCGACAGTGCGGCGCTCCCTCAGTACCGCCCCTCCGACAGTGCGGCGCTCCCTCAGTACTGCCCCACCGACAGTGTGGCGCTCCCTCAGTACCGCCCCTCCGACAGTGCGGCGCTCCCTCAGTACTGCCCATCCAACAGTGCGGCGCTCCCTCAATACTGCCCCTCCGACAGTGCGGCGCTCCCTCAGCACTGCCCATCCGACAGTGCGGCGCTCCCTCAGTACTGCCCCCCCGACAGTGCGGCGCTCCCTCAGTACCGCCCCTCCGACAGTGCTGCGCTCCCTCAGTACTGACCCTCCGACAGTGCGGCGCTCCCTCAATACTGCCCCTCCGACAGTGCGGCGCTCCCTCAGCACTGCCCATCCGACAGTGCGGCGCTCCCTCAGTACTGCCCCGCCCCGACAGTGCGGCGCTCCCTCAGTACCGCCCCTCCAACAGTGCGGCGCTCCCTCAGTACCGCCTCTCCGACAGTGCGGCGCTCCCTCAGTACCGCCCCTCCGACAGTGCGGCGCTCCCTCAGTACTGCCCCACCGACAGTGTGGCGCTCCCTCAGTACCGCCCCTCCGACAGTGCGGCGCTCCCTCAGTACTGCCCATCCAACAGTGCGGCGCTCCCTCAATACTGCCCCTCCGACAGTGCGGCGCTCCCTCAGCACTGCCCATCCGACAGTGCGGCGCTCCCTCAGTACTGCCCCCCCGACAGTGCGGCGCTCCCTCAGTACCGCCCCTCCGACAGTGCTGCGCTCCCTCAGTACTGACCCTCCGACAGTGCGGCGCTCCCTCAATACTGCCCCTCCGACAGTGCGGCGCTCCCTCAGCACTGCCCATCCGACAGTGCGGCGCTCCCTCAGTACTGCCCCGCCCCGACAGTGCGGCGCTCCCTCAGTACCGCCCCTCCGACAGTGCGGTGCTCCCTCAGTACTGCCCATCCAACAGTGCGGCGCTCCCTCAGTACTGCCCCTCCGACAGTGTGGCGCTCCCTCAGTACCGCCCCTCCGACAGTGCGGTGCTCCCTCAGTACTGCCCCTCCGACAGTGCGGCGCTCCCTCAGTACTGCCCCTCCGACAGTGTGGCGCTCCCTCAGCACTGCACTGGGAGTGTCAGCCTAGCTTTGTGCTCACGTCCCTGGAGTGGGACTCAAACCCACAACCTTCTGACTCGGAGGCGAGTGTGCTACCAACTGAGCCACAGCTGACACTGCTTACTATGTTTATTAATCAATGGCAAAAATGAACTTCCAAAGATGAGTTAAATGACCGAGCCACTTATTCATCCATAGCTTGTCTGTCAGAGAGGAGATGGCCGAACGAACTTCGGCCCTTTTTGGAAGTGTTCGGACACGGGTCGCACCAGTTGCTGGAGGCTCTTGGAAGAGGCCCTTCGAAGATTGCCAGCTGTGCTTCCCCATCTCAGAATTTATGGTTGAAATAGTAAGGCCTGGTCACGCAATGGGTGTCAACGCATGGAGGGCCGATGGAGGGAATTGCTTCCGTTATGTTGGCCTTTATTACAAAAGGATTGGAGTATAAGAGTAAAGAAGTCTTGCTACAATTATATAGGGCCCTGGTGAGGCCACACCTGGAGTACTCAGTACAGTTTTGGTCTCCTTACCTAAGGAAGGATATACTTGCCATAGAGGGAGTGCAGCGAAGGTTCACCAGACTGGTTCCTGGGATGGGGGGATTGTCCTATGAGGAGAGATTGAGTAGACTAGGCCTATATTCTCTGGAGTTTAGAAGAATGAGAGGTGATCTCATTGAAACATACAAAATTCTTACAGGGCTTGACAGGGTAGATGCAGGGAGGATGTTTCCCCTGGCTGGAGAGTCTAGAACCAGGGGTCACAGTCTCAGAATAAGGGGTCGGCCATTTAGGACTGAGATGAGGAGGAATTTCTTCACTCAGAGGGTGGTGAATCTTTGGAATTCTCTACCCCAGAGGGCTGTGGATGCTGAGTCATTGAGTATATTCAAGACAGAGATCAATAGATTTTTGGACTCTAGGGGAATCAAGGGATATGGGGATCGGGCAGGAAAGTGGAGTTGAGGTCGAAGATCAGCCATGATCTTATTGAATGGCGGAGCAGGCTCGAGAGGCTGAATGGCCGACTCCTGCTCCTATTTCTTATGTTCTTACGACCTTCGCAGACCACACACTTTCCTGGTCAAACTCCCTAATCTCAGTGTGGAGGTCATATTCAGCAATGCTGAATTGTTGAAGTCCTACGCTTGACTGAATGCTCATTTCAGAGTGAAATGTATTGGCAGCTGAGTCCATGGTCCACTGTACAAATTCATTATCACGTTAATGATCTAAAATTGCCCGCTGGCTTTCCTTGTGGAGAGAGCGAGAGAGAACGAGAGAGAGAGAGAGAGGGTTATTCTGTGTCATCTCAGGAGCATTATCTGTGGTCTAATGAGATGGACAACCTTATAGGATATTCCATTTGTCGTAGAGATTGCGTGAAAGTCTTTAAACGGGCAAGTGAGCGACCGCCATTCTCCACTCCGCTGGGACAGTCCCGATGGGATGGAGGTGCCAGCTGGTAAACAGAAGGTGATGGAGAGATTTTTCAGCCCAGTTCGCCAGCAGAGATTGGAGAGAGGTGGGGCGAGCAACGAGATGGACCTGAGGGGCCAGGAGGGGATGGAAGGTAGGAATGACATGCTCTTCTACTCTTCACTCTCCTCTACATCCTTGTCTTCAGAAGGCAGTGCCGAAGAGGACTCCTTTACGGTCCGCAAGCGACTGGACACCAGGAAACACTCTCAGTCGTGCGTGGACGTGCGGGCATTTCGCCAGAGCAGCGTGGACTCGGACCGTCTAGCTTATTCCAGGTTCAGCAGCAGAAGCGAAGACCGGTTATTCCAGGAGGAGGAGGAGGAGCTGGTGGACGCTACTTTTCACGAGCCGGGCGGTTCGGAACCAAGCCCAGAATTCCCAACCCCCAGACCGCTCGAATATCCCGCTCACGAGCCCAGCCGCAGGAGCCCGAAGAACGGGTCAAGAAGCGACAACCTGAGGAAGGCGAAGTCGATGGAAGTCATTGCACTGAAGCTCCTGCAAGGCCCCAGCGCGGCTCCTGGCCCCACCGCGGGCCGAGCTGCTCCCGGGGCCTCGAGCGACGGGAAGAAGCATGAAGGCAACAAGAGGAACAGCGCAGAGCTAACTGCGGCCAAAAAGAGGTTGATGCAGCAGAAGGTGAAGTTCTCTCAGTTTTTGGACGACATAACGCTTCAGGTTTTGAGCCCAGCAAATCTCAATTCCTTAAATTTGAAACCACAGGATTACGGGTCAGGAGAGGGAATTAGAGGGAAGTACAAAATCAAGGCTGGCATTTCGCAAGGGAGCCTAGGTGGCCAAACCTGGCCAGAGGAGGCACCAGGACAGCGCAGGGCGGACAGGAGGGAAGGTGGCAGGAGAAGCAGCAGCCCTGACATCTGCCCACCATCCAGCCGGCAGCCAGGCAATCACTCAGTTGCCATGCTCGTGGATCCAACTGCAAGCCCAGAACAGGGCTCCAACCATCAACCAAGACAAGAAGGACTGAGGCACGTGGATGGCACTCGGATCTCTGAGCACAGCCCAGGGCCGGCCAAGCAGAACCCATCAGCGACAAGGTGCCACTCCAAGCCCAGCGCGGGTCCGCACCCAGATATCACGTTGTACATCGAGCAGAACCCGCCGCCGAAACAGAGTGCGCCACCGACTCAGCACCGTTACAAGCAAGGTGGCAGCAAGCTCACCGATTCAGCCTCCAGTCTGGAGAACTGCTCAACTCTCAGCACCCACCTGGGAAAGGACAGCCCCTGCAAATACACCGACTCCAGCTCCAGTCCTGAGGAGTCCTTGGTAATCGAGGGCCATCCGCCCACAACAGGCCCCAACAGTTGCAACACCAAGGTAAGAAGAAAGACTTGCGTTTCTCCAGCGCATTTCACGACCTCAAGACGTCCCAAAGCGCTTCACAGCCAATGAAGTACTTTTCTTTTGCAAGTGTCAGGGTTGGCCAAAGGTGTTGTTTCGCTCTGCTCTCCTCAAGTACCTCACGCAAGTGGCCGTTCGGGCAGGTTGTTGGCCGCAGTGGACATCCAGGGCCTTCCTCGCCCGAGACCCACGCGCTCACTATCCGGCAGGGAGTCGCCAGAGAGCAGTCAAGAAATGGGAGCCCTGGTTGATTTGCCAACCCAGTTCCGAGATGTACTTGCTTGAACACAGGGTGGGGCGAGCACTGTCGCTGCTAAGCTGCTCGACGTGGCTACCGGCCTCAGTGGGCAGCACTCTCTTACCTCTGAGTCAGAAGGTCGTGGGCTTGAGTCTCACCCCAGAGACTTGAGCACAAAATCCAGGCTGACACTCCCAGTGCAGTACTGAGGGAGCGCCGCACTGTTGGAGGGGCGGTACTGAGGGAGCGCCACACTGTCGGAGGGGCGGTACTGAGGGAACGCCGCACTGTCGGAGGGGCAGTACTGAGGGAGCTCCGCACTGTCGGAGGGGCAGTACTGAGGGAGCGCTGCACTGTCGGAGGGACAGTACTGAGGGAGTGCCGCACTGTCGGAGGGGCAGTACTGAGGGAGCGCTGCACTGTCAGAGGGGCAGTTCTGAGGGAGCTCCGCACTGTCAGAGGTGCCGTCTTTCAGATGAGACGTTAAACAGAGGCTCCGTCTGCCCTCTCAGGTGGACGTAAAAGATTCCATGGCCACTATTGGAAGAAGAGCAGGGGGAGTTCTCCCCGGTGTCCTGGGGCCAATGTTTATCCCTCAACCAACATCACAAAAAACTGATGATCCGGTCATTATCACGTTGCTGTTTGTGGGAGCTTGCTGTGCGCAAATTGGCGGCCGCGTTTCCCACATTGCAACAGTGACTCCACTTCAAAAAGTACTTCATTGGCTGTAAAGTGCCACCTCCAAGACCCTCCGGCTCTGAACGGTGACAGATAGCTTGCAATCCAACAAGGCTCACGTTAGCAGAGGTTTAATCAGATGAAGAAATTCGTTATGAAAAGGGTATCATGTTTGGCCAATAATCGGTTCCTTTTGTCTCTCTTTAGGAGCTGCTAACAGATACCCATCGACTGAGGTAAGCGTTTGCTCTCTGTAAGCCCCTGTTACCCTCTCTAACTGCCACACACTTTTGGAAATATAAGTCTGGGATCAGGGAAAGGCTATTAAGAGGCAATCCCATTTTGATTAATTTCAACTCTGCCTTTCCTGCATTCTCATCATAACTTTCTCTCCAAAAACAACATCGATTCACCTGCTCTTCTCTTTTTGGGGGATCATAATGATTATGTAGAACTACATCGGGTCTACAGCACAGAAACAGGCCATTCGGCCCGACTGCTCCGTGCTGGTGTTTATGCTCCACTTGAGCCTCCTCCCACCCCTCTTCATCTCACCCCATCAACATATCCCTCTATTCCTTTCTCCCTCATGTGTTTATCCAGCTTCCCCTTAAATGCATCTCCGCTATTCGCCTCAACCACTCCCTGTGGTAGCGAGTTCCACATTCTCACCACTCTCTGGGTAAAGAAGTTTCTCCTGAATTCCCGATTGGATTTATTAGTGATTATCTTATATTGATGGCCCCTAGTTCTGGTCTCATCCGCAAGTGGGAACATCTTCTCTACGCCTACCCTATCGAACCCCTTCATAATCTTAAAGACCTCGATCAGGTCACCCCTCAGCCTTCTCTTTTTCTTGATGGGTAGAACCTCTCAGTTCTGGTATCATCCTTGTAAATCTTTTTTGCACCTTCTCCAGTGCCTCGATATCCTTTTTAGTGGGAGAAACACGCACGGAAATGTATTTGTTCTCACTGTTCCAAAACCCAACCAGAACCTCCTTGATCTTTTATGCCCATCTCAAATCCCTCCATGGCCCTCACCCCCCTCCCTATCTCTGTAACCTCCTCCAGCCCCCACAACCCTCCGAGATCTCTGCACTCCTCTAATTCTTGAGGATCCCTGATTTTAATCGCTCCACCATTGGCGGCCGTGCCTTCAGCCGCCTGGGCCCTAAGCTCTGGAATTCCCTCCCTAAACCTCTCCCCCTCTCTCTCCTCCTTCAAAACCGACCTCTTTGACCAAGCTTTTGGTCGCCTGTCCTAATATCTCCTTATGTGGCTCGGTGTCAAATTTTGTTTGATAAATTTCCTGTGGGACGTTTTACTACGTTAAAGGCGCTATATAAATACAAGTTGTTGATGTTGTTGCTGTTGTCTAGCGATTCCTGTGCCCAAACGCTTCTCGGCTCATTATAATAACTCCGCCCACCCCCCCCCCCCCAGGCTAAAGACTCGCGAAAGTCCTCCATATTACGCTTGTTCAAAACGGGTGTAATATTACTCCCCGAATTTTAGTCGTTTCTCTGGTGTTTTATTGGGATTTTTAATTTATTAATCCTCACTGACACTTGCCCTGTATTTTCTGTATCTTTGAATGCATGTTTATGGTGTTAGCATTGATCACATTAAAAACTGAAACGCTTCCACTATTGCATGAATGGTGGTGAGATGGCTCGCAACTTTAATTTTCATACTTAAAGAGGGAATTTTTTTTTTAATTCGTTCCTGGGATGTGGGCGTCGCTGGCAAGGCCCAGCATTTATTGCCCCCTCGAGAAGGTGGTGGTGAGCCGCCTTCTTGAACCGCTGCAGTCCTGTGTGGATTATAGTTTTCATAGCGGTTTGTTACAACTGAGTGTCTCACTGGGCCATTTCACAGGGTGGTTAAGAGTCAACCGCATTGCTGTGGGTCTGGAGTCACATACAGGCCAGACCGGGTAAGGGCAGTAGATTTCCTTCCCGAAAGAACATTAGTGAACCAGATGGGTTTTTACGACAATCCGGTAGTTTCATGGTCACCATTACTGACACGAGCTTTTTATTCCAGATTTATTTAATTAACTGAATTTAAATTCCCCAGCTGCCATGGTGGGATTATGAACTCACGTCTCAGATCATTAGCCCAGGCCCCAGGATGACTAGTCCAGTAACATAACCACTATGCTACCGCACCCATTGTTTTGAGCTCCCCCCCCCACCCCGCATATTTAGCTACATACCCCATGTGAGCTCCTTAAAACCGACCTCTTTGACCAAGCTTTTGGTCGCCTGTCCTAATCTCTCCTTATGTGGCTCGGTGTCAAATTCTGTTTGATAATCGCTCCTGTGAAGCGCCTTGGGACGATTTACTGCATTAACGGCGCTATATAAACACAAGTTGTTCAGTTCGACTCTTTCCTTGCACCCTGATTATTTACACCAATTTTTACGCCAGTGAGATTGGCAGGAAAATTAGGTGTAAATTGACAGGGGCAAAAAAAACGGGCGTAGTTTCGGGAGTGAGAGCGGATGGTTGGCAGCTCTTCAAGTGCCGGGCCTGCTAATCTCGGGTGCCGTGTCCCATCAAGGTTGCTGCAGGACGAGAACGAGGATCTGCAGAGGCGGCTGGCTTGTGCCACCTACAGAATGGAGAAGATGGACTCGGAGTTCAAAGCCAGCCACGGGTACCTGGAGACGGAGCTACAGCGGGCTCGGACCGACCTTGAGGACCTGAGAGAGAAGCTCTGGAGGTAAGTGAGATACGTCGCACGACCCAACGCTGGAAATGCACCTTGAAGGCACTTGTCACCTCATATAATTAGCGCCGCCCCCCACCACCCCCCCCCAGCCAGTCGGGTAGAGCCGGAGATAAATGGACCCGGTTTGATGAGTCCCAGTTTTCTTTTAAGGCTTCTCCTGTCGCTCCCCAGACCTGCCGTGGCTGGTCACTAAACGCACCCGAGAACTGAGAGGGTTCAACTAATGGGAAAGACCGAAGGGGGTTGGGAATCTTTTCTCGAAACTGAAGGGTGACCTGATAGAGGTCTTTAAGATTGCGACTGAGATGAGGAGAAATTTCTTCACTCAGAGGGTGGTGAACCTGTGGAATTCTCCACCACAGAAGGCTGTGGAGGCCAAGTCACTGAATATATTTAAGAAGGAGATAGATCGATTTCTAGACACAAACGGCATCAAGGGGTATGGAGAGAGAGCGGGAATATGGTATTGAGATAGAGGATCAGCCATGATCATATTGAATGGCGGAGCAGGCTCGAAGGCCCGAATGGCCGACTCCTGCTCCTATTTTTCTTTGTCTATTCTATTATGAAAGGGTTCGATAGGGTAGACGTAGAGAAGATGTTTCCACTTGTGGGGGAGACCAGAACGAGGGGCCATCAATATAAGATCGTCACTAATAAATCCAATAGTGAATTCAGGAGAAACTTCTTTACCCAGAGAGTGGGGAGAATGCGGAACTCGCTCGAGTTCCACATTCTCACCACTCTCTGGGTAAAGTTCCTCCAGCATTTCGTCATAGCTCGGTCCCTCTGACACTAAGGTAGGCTTTGTGCTCTTATAGTAACAGGAGGAGGCCACTCAGCCCCTCGAGTCTGCTCCTCCATTCAATCAGATCATGGCTGATCTGTACCTTAACTCCATCCTCCCGCCTTGGTTCCGTAACCCTTAACACCCTCGCCCAACAAAAATCTATCCATCCCGGTTTTGAAATTTCCAATTGACCCCCCAGCCTCGACAGCTTTTTGGGGGGAGAGAGTTCCAGATTTCCACCAGCCTTTGTGTGAAGAAGTGCTTCCTGACATCACCCCTGAACGGCCTGGCTCTAATTTTCAGGTGACGCCCCCTTGTTCTGGACTCCCCCCACCAGAGGAAATAGTTTCTCTCTCTATCGACCCTATCCAATCCTTTAATCATCTTAAACACCTCGATTAGATCACCCCTTAATATTCTAAACTCGAGGGAATACAAGGCTAGTCTGTGCAACCTCAGGATTTGACCCTTTTAGCCCCGGGAACTGCACCTCCGACAATGCGGCACTCCCTCAGTACTGCACTGGCGTGACAGCCTAGCTCATGGGACCAAGTCCTCAATGCCTAATCTGCGCTGCACCCCCTCCAAGGCCAGTATATCCTTCCTGAGGTGTGGTGCCCAGAACTGAACGCAGTCACTCCAGGTGGGGGTCTTTATACCACTGTAGAATAACCTCTGCTCCTTTGTATTCCAGCCCCCTCGAGACAAGGGCCAACTCACCGGACAGCGCTCGACCATCTCCCTTGTGTCTCAGTGGCCAGAGCTGAACCCAGCGATCGGGGGGGTGGGGGGCGGGGGTAGGCGGGGGGAAATGGCCATGTTTTAAAGGGGAACGAGGACAGTATGATCTGAATCTGACCAACTCGGGGCAACACGGTGGCATAGTGGTTAGCACTGTTGCCTCACAGCGCCAGGGACCCGGGTTCGAATCCGGCCTCAGGTTCGAATCCGGCCTCGGGTGACAGTCTGTGTGGAGTTTGCACATTCTCCCCGTGTCTGCGTGGGTTTCCTCCGGGTGCTCCGGTTTCCTCCCACAGTCCAAAGATGTGTGGGTTAGGTTGATTTGGCTATGATAAATTGACCCTTAGTGTTAGGGGGATTAAATACATGGGGATAGGGTGGGATATGTGTCGGTGCAGGCTCGATGGGCCGAAATGGCCTCGATCTGCACTGTGGGGATTCTGTGATTCTGTGAACTCATTGTGCTCCACCCCACAGCCTACAGGAGAATTACTCCAGCGCACAGCAGGCCAATCAGTTCATGGAGGAGAAGCTCTACACTATCGTGAGTCACTGATGCTCTTGCACCACTTGCTAGTTTCTCAGGAGGGAGGGGCGGAGGTGAGAGCGAGAGCATTGCGGGCAACTCGAGTTCTTGGGGTTAGATAATGGCAGCTCCGAGGCCTTCACACAGCTTTGTCGGGGGAATAGTGTTGACTGCCACTTGTCGTGAGGTTCGTGGGCTGCCCTTCCACCTAACGACAACAGCAACTGTATTTATATAGCGCCTTTAACGTAGTAAAACGTTCACAGGAGCGATTATCAAACAAAATTCGACACCGAGCCACATAAGGAGATATTAGGGCAGGTGACCATAAGCTTGGTCAGAGAGGGAGGTTTTAAGGAGCGTCTTAAAGGAGGAGAGAGAGGCGGAGAGGTTTAGGGAGGGAATTCCAGAGCTGAGGGCCCCAGGCAGCTGAAGGCACGGCCGCCAATGGTGGAGCGATTAAAATCGGGGGATGCTCAAGAGGCCGGAATTGGAGGAGGGCAGAGATCTCGGGGGCTGGAGGAGGTTACAGAGATAGGGAGGGGGCGAGGCCATGGAGGGATTTGAAAACAAGGATGAGAATTTTAAAATCGAGGCGTTGCCGGACCGGGAGCCAATGTAGGTCAGCGAGCACAGGGGTGATGGATGAAGGGGACTTGGTGCGAGTTAGGACACGGGCAGCAGAGGTTTTGGATGAGCTCAAGCTTACGAAGGGTGGAAGGTCGGAGGCCTACTGATTTTAACATAAATTGGTCAATCTCGGTTCAGGTGGCCCCCCCTGATATTGGAGTTGTGATTTTAGCCAATTGCCTCCCCTCATCTCCTGAAGGCGCCGACCCCTGTTGGAGTACGGGTTTCACAGGCAACGGCCGCTCTCCGCAGCTCGGCCAAGTGGCCATTTTTGATGTGTTAGCCTAGATGGTTAGTGTCGGCAGGCTATTTGACTAAGGGGGGCATCACAGCGGAGGCCAAGATTGGGGCCTGGCTGTGGTACATGGACAGAGGAGAACTTGCATTTATACAACACCTTGCCATATCCTCAGCAAGCCCACTTTTAACAAGTGATGGGTGTTGTTCTGTAAAAAAAAACAAAGAGGTTAACTTGCGCACAGCAAGATTCTACAAAGAGGAAATGGATAATTAATTTATGTTCCTGCTGGTTGAGAAGGATTTTTTTTTGCCAGGAGTAGTGGCCGTGGGATCTTTAACATCCACTTGAGCAGGCAAACAAGGCCTCGGTTTAAGATCTCAACCAAAAGGTGGCTCCTCCGACAATGCAGCACTCCCTCAGTACTGCACTGGAGTGTCGGCCTGGATTATGTGCTCCAATTCGGCAGCGCACCTGCAACCTTCTGACTCCAAGGTAGGACTCGCCACGAACTGAGCCAAGCTGGCACTGGGCTAATAGCTGGCAGATTCCCACTGTTTAGGCTCGCGGAGAAGGATCAGACAGCAAGGGACTGGGGGGTGACCATTGCCCATGGAACCCACACACCAGCAAGAGTCAGTGCCTTCAGGACACTTAAGAACATAAGAAATTGGAGCAGGAGTCGGCCATTCGGCCCCTCGAGCCTGCTCCGCCATTCAATAAGATCAGGGCTGATCTTCGACCTCAACTCCACCTGCCCGCCCGATCCCCATATCCCCTCGATTCCCCGAGGAAAGAAAGGGAGAAAATTGGAGGGAACAATCGGAATAAACTATCTGTGGCATAGTAAGCTGTGTAGGCAGGTGCAGGAAATTACAAAGGGTCGTAGACAGATTAAAGTGAGTGGGCAAAACTATGGCAGATGCAGTTCAATGCAGGGACGTGTGAGGTCATCCACTTTGGACCCAAGCAGGATAAATCGGAGTATTTTCTAAAAGGTGAGAAACGAGGAACTGTGGAGGAGTTAAGGGGTTTGGGTGATCAGGTACACTAATCACTAAAAGCTGGAGGACAGGTACAAAAAGTAATCACAAAAGCTAATGGAGTGATGCCCTTTACCTCAAAGGGGGCTGGAATACAAAGGGGGAGGAAGTTGGGCTTCAGTTGGTCAGAGCCCATATGGAGTACATACGAACATAGGAATTAGGAGCAGGGTTAGGCCACTCGGCCCCTCGAGCCTGCTCCACCATTCAATAAGATCGTGGCTGATCCGATTACTCCACATTCCCGCCTACCCCCGATAACCTTTCACCCCCTTGCTTATCAAGAATCTATCTACCTCTGCCTTCAAAATATTCAAAGACTCTGCTTCCACCGCCCTCTGAGGAAGAGAGTTCCAAAGACTCACCACCCTCTGAGAAAAAATTTCTCCTCATCTCCGTCTTAAATGGGCGACCCCTTATTTTTAAACAGTGACCCCTAGTTCGAGATTCTCCCACAAGAGGAAACATCCTCTCCACATCCACCCTGTCCAACCTTTCCTCATAAGACAACCCGCCCATTCCAGGTATTAGTCTAGTAAACCTTCTCTGAACTGCTTCCAACGCATTTACATCCTTCCTTAAATAAGGAGACCAATACTGTACACAGCACTCCAGATGTGGTCTCACCAATGCCCTGTATAACTGAAGCATAACCTCCCTACTTTTGTATTCAATTCCCCTCGCAATAAACGATAACATTCCATTAGCTTTCCTAATTACTTGCTGTACCTGCATAGTAACCTTTTGTGATTCATGCACTAGGACACCCAGATCCCTCTGCATCTCAGAGCTCTGCAATCTCTCACCATTTAGATAATATGCTTCTTTTTTATTCTTCCTGCCAAAATGGACAATTTCACATTTTCCCACATTCTACTCCATTTGCCAGATCTTTGCCCACTCACTTAACCTACCTATATCCCTTTGTAGCCTCCTTATGTCCTCTTCACAATTTACTTTCCTATCTATCTTTGTGTCATCAGCAAATTTAGCAACCATACCTTCGGTCCCTTCATCCAAGCCATTTATATAAATTGTAAAAAGTTGAGGCCCCAGCACTGATCCCTGTGGCACCCCATTCGTTACATCTTGCCAACCAGAAAATGACCCATTTATGCCTGCTCTCTGTTTCCTGTTAGCTAGCCAATCTTCTATCCATGCCAATATGTTACCCCCTACACCACTGCGACAGTCCTGGGCACCGCATCTCAGGAAGGATATAGTGGTCTCGGAGAGGCTGCAGCACAGATTCACCAGAATGGCTAAAAGGGTTCAATTATGAGGACAAGGTTGCACAGACGAGGCTCGTATTCAACGTTCCCTATAATCTGCTGGTCCGGCACCGCCAGGAGACCGGCTCTTGCCCACAGTAAATGACGGGAAACGGTGCTTGTATTCCCTTGAGTTTAGACGGTTGAGGGGTGACCCAACCGAGGTCTTCAAAATGATAAAGGGATTCGGTAGGGTAGATATGGAGAGAAACTATTTCCTCTGGTGGGGGGGAGTCCAGAACAAGGGGGCGTCACCTTAAAATTAGAGCCAGGCCGTTCAGGGGTGATGTCAGGAAGCACTTCTTCACACAAAGGAAATCTGGAACTCTCTCCCCCCAAAAGCTGTGGATGCTGGGGGTCAATTGGAGCCTTCAAGACTAAAATCAATAGATAGAGTTGAGGTACAGATCAGCCGTGATCGAATTGAATGGCGGAGCAGGCTCGAGGGGCCGAATGGCCTCCTCCTGTTGCCACGCTCCTGCCTGTTTGGGTTGGGAATGGCCATCTGCCACTGCCACTGGCGAACCATTTTCACCGGGCCGCGTTTAATTTGAACTTGTCACTGTTTCAGGCCCAAAACATGGAAACAGAGAGAAAGAGCCTCAACCAGCGGATTTCCGAGCTGACCAACAAACTGACCGCTGCCCAGATCACCATCGGAGCCCTGGAAAAAAGGAATGTAAGACTCGTGTTCTATCTCCCGCACTTCTGCCCTCACCCCTGCCTCTCCCTCCCGGAACCACGATAGAGTCCCCCTTGTCCTCACCTTTCACCCCACCAGCCTCCACATTCAATGGATGATCCTCCGCCATTTCCGCCACCTCCAGCGTGATCCCACCACCAAATGCGTCTTCCCCTCACCTTCACTTTCAGCATTCCGCAGGGACCGCTCCCTCCGCGACACCCTAGTGCACTCCTCTACCACCCCCAGCACCCCTTCCCCTTCGCCCGGCACCTTCCCGTGCAAGCGCAGGAGATGCAACACCTGCCCTTATACCTCCCCCCTTCCCACTGCCCAGGGCCCCAAACACCCCTTCCAGGTGAAACAGCGATTTACTTGTACTTCTTGCAATTTAGTATACTGTATTCGTTGCTCACGATGTGGTCTCCTCTACATAGGGGAGACCAAACGCAGATTGGGTGACCGCTTTGTGGAACACCTCCGCTCAGTCCGTAAGGGGGACCCCGAGCTCCCGGTGGCCTGTCACTTTAATTCACCACACCACTCCCACTCAGACCTCACCGTCCTCGGCCTCTTGCATTGTTCCACGGAAGCTCAGCGTAAGCTCGAGGAACAGCACCTCATCTTTCAATTAGGCACTTTACAGCCTTCCGGACTTAACATAGAGTTCAACAATTTCAGATTATAACCTTGGCCCCGATCACATATATATATATTTTTATTTTATTTTTTCATCCACCCTTTTTTTTGGCCTTTTTTTTCCCTCCCAGAAGCTGCCAGCTGTCCTTCATTCTGTATCAATCCCAAACTAATCCCACTGCCCCGCTCTCTCCCCATAGCCCTGTATCAATCCCAAACTAATCCCACTGCCCCGCTCTCTCCCCATAGCCCTGTATCAATCCCAAACTAATCCCACTGCCACACTCTCTCCCCATAGCCCTGTATCAAGCCCCAACTAATCCCACTGCCCCACTCTCTCCCCATAGCCCTGTATCAATCCCAAACTAATCCCACTGCCACACTCTCTCCCCATAGCCCTGTATCAATCCCAAACTAATCCCACTGCCACACTCTCTCCCCATAGCCCTGTATCAAGCCCCAACTAATCCCACTGCCCCACTCTCTCCCCATAGCCCTGTATCAATCCCAAACTAATCCCACTGCCCCACTCTCTCCCCATAGCCCTGTATCAATCCCAAACTAATCCCACTGCCCCGCTCTCGCCCCATAGCCCTGTTTCAATCCCAAACTAATCCCACTGCCCCGCTCTCTCCCCATAGCCCTGTATCAATCCCAAACTAATCCCACTGCCCCGCTCTCTCCCCATAGCCCTGTATCAATCCCAAACTAATCCCACTGCCCCGCTCTCTCCCCATAGCCCTGTATCAATCCCAAACTAATCCCACTGCCCCGCTCTCTCCCCATAGCCCTGTATCAATCCCAAACTAATCCCACTGCCCCGCTCTCTCCCCATAGCCCTGTATCAATCCCAAACTAATCCCACTGCCCCACTCTCTCCCCATAGCCCTCTATCAATCCCAAACTAATCCCACTGCCCCGCTCTCTCCCCATAGCCCTGTATCAATCCCAAACTAATCCCACTGCCCCGCTCTCTCCCCATAGCCCTGTATCAATCCCAAACTAATCCCACTGCCCCGCTCTCTCCCCATAGCCCTGTATCAATCCCAAACTAATCCCACTGCCCCGCTCTCTCCCCATAGCCCTGTATCAATCCCAAACTAATCCCACTGCCCCGCACTCTTCCCATAGCCCTGTATCAATCCCCAAACTAATCCCACTGCCCTGCTCTCTCCCCATAGCCCTGTATCAATCCCAAACTAATCCCACTGCCCCGCTCTCTCCCCATAGCCCTGTATCAATCCCAAACTAATCCCACTGCCCCACTCTCTCCCCGTGGCCCTCTATCAATCCCCAACTAATCCCACTGCCCCATTCTCTCCCCATAGACCTGTATCAATCCCAAACTAATCCCACTGCCCCGCTCTCTCCCCATAGACCTGTATCAATCCCAAACTCATCCCACTGCCCCGCTCCCTCCCCATAGCCCTGTATCAATCCCCAAACTAATCCCACTGCCCCGCTCTCTCCCCATAGCCCTGTATCAATCCCAAACTAATCCCACTGCCCCACTCTCGCCCCATAGCCCTGTATCAATCCCAAACTGATCCCACTGCCCCGCACTCTCCCCATAGCCCTGTATCAATCCCAAACTAATCCCACTGCCCCGCTCTCTCTCCATAGCCCTGTATCAATCCCAAACTTATCCCACTGCCCCGCTCTCTCCCCATAGCCCTGTATCAAACCCAAACTAATCCCACTGCCCCGCTCTCGCCCCATAGCCCTGAGTGCCAACAGGTTATTCGACCGTGTGGTGAATCGCAGCCGGGCTCCCCCACGCTGTCATGGGGGGGGATTTGAACTCATATCTCCAGATCCCTAGTCCAGTATCATAACCACTATGCTACCAATTGGTTTGGGCTCCCCCCTTCAGCATATTTAGCTTTGTTCTCTTGTGTGTGTTTTTTCCATACAGCTACCTCATCAGATTCCCTCTCTGCTGCAGGAGATGGCCTCCACAGAGGGACACGACCAGCTGGAGACGAGTTATATTCACTCCTCATTGCTTGGCGTCTCCATCTTCATCCCACCCGCCTCATTTATGGATGAAAGGCCTGAAACGGACGCCGCTCGCTCTGACCGGCCGGCATTGAGTGCAGGAGAAGCCGGGGCAGGAGCTGAGCAGTTCCAGCGTCGAGCGGGGGGCTCCGTCCCAGAAGAGGAAGGCCCGCCCTGTCCAGAGGAGCGAGCCTCCGTGGCCAGCTGCCTGGAGCCAAGCAGGCCGCCGCGGGCAAGTGGAACTCCCGGTGCTCACCGGCTCACGGCTTTCACTCCGTGGAAACCGTGCCCGAAAGCCATGCCCGCCCCAGAATGGTCGGAGACCCCGAAAGGCAATGGGCCACGAGCAGAGCGAGGGCGACCAGACGAGAGACGTCTGCCCCCGCGCGCCGCCAGCCACGACGACCCGTTCGGCCCCATCGTGCCGGAGGACCATCTAACCGCGGCCGCCAGTGCGGCGAGGCAAGGGAGGAACCGGGAATTCGACCCAAACATGCTGCGGCCGCCGCCCCCCGAGAAAGACAGGGATGCAAAGCCGCAGCACCTGCTGAGCGGCTCGTGGGGGGAGGTCGGCTGTTCTGCAGGCTCCGAGGACGAGGCCTCGGACGGCTGGAGCAAGGCCTTTGCCGGCACGGTCGGCGCCGACGGCCAGGAGCTGGACTACCGTTCGCTGCTGAACGGCTTCGTGCGGACGTTTCAGCGTGATGGCGGCGGCCCGGCGAGCCACCCGCCCTCGCCGGGCCCGCCGGGGGCCGACCGCGAGCCCTCGCCCCGCTCCGTCCTCGCAGAGATCGGGCGCCGACCCTCGGAGGACAGCGAGTGGAGCCGCAACGAGGGCGCGCCGTGGCGGGCGCCGGAGGGCGCAAGGCCCGCTGGAGCCCCGGAATGTCTGAGAGCGGAGCCGGGGGCAACAGGGAGGGCAAGACTGCCTGTTAAACACCGTCCGCCCACAGGGCCCAGGAAACACAGCAGCCAGGCCGTGCATGGGCCAGCTGCCAGGGACCAGACCTTCTGAAGGATTCGTGTAAGGAGGGGGGGTCTCCAGGAGGCTGTATCTGGAGACGTCTTTGCGTTATAAAAGAAAGCGGCCAACAGCCCGTGCGCGATACTCCAACCATCGGCCGCACTTGTGAATACAAATGACCGGAGGCCCCCTGCTCGGGCGCTAGCGGAGACGTACTTGTTGATGAGCTGTTGGTGCCACGTTAACTGGCTACACTCCGGCTAAGCAAGGCACCTTGCCCCAATAGCATCGTAACATCGTTACGGCCAACCGTGAGTGAAAGAAAGAAAGACTCGCATCTCTACAGCGTCTTTCACCACCGGACGTCCCAAAGCGCTTCACAGCCAATGAAGTACTTTTTGAAGTGTGGCCGCTGTTGTAATGTAGGAAACACGGCCGCCAATTTGCGCACAGCAAGCTCCCACAAACAGCGATGTGATAATGACCCAGATCATCTGGTTTTTTTTTTTTAGAGATGTTGATTGAGGGATAAATATTGGCCCCACGACACCGGGGAGAACTCCCCCTGCTCTTCTTCGAAATAATTTCATGGGATCTTTTATGTCCACCTGAGAGGGCAGACGGAGCCTCGGTTTAACGTCTCACACGAAGGATGGCACCTCCGACAGTGTGGCGTTCCCTCAGTGCCGCCCCTCCCACAGTGCGGCGTTCCCTCAGTACCGCCCCTCCGACAGTGCGGCCCTCCCTCAGTACTGCCCCTCCGACAGTGCGGCGCTCCCTCAGTACTGCCCCTCCGACAGTGCAGCGCTCCCTCAGTACCGCCCCTCCGACAGTGCGGCGCTCTCTCAGTACTGCCCCTCCGACAGTGCAGCGCTCCCTCAGTACTGCCCCTCCGACAGTGCGGCGCTCCCTCAGTACTGCCCCTCCGACAGTGCAGCGCTCCCTCAGTACCGCCCCTCCGACAGTGCGGCGCTCCCTCAGTACTGCCCCTCCCACAGTGCGGCGCTCCCTCAGTACTGCACCTCCAACAGTGCAGCACTCTCTCAGTACTGCCCATCCGACAGTGCGGCGTTCCCTCAGTGCCGCCCCTCCCACAGTGCGGCGTTCCCTCAGTACCGCCCCTCCGACAGTGCGGCCCTCCCGCAGTACTGCCCCTCCGACAGTGCGGCGCTCCCTCAGTACTGCCCCTCCGACAGTGCAGCACTCCCTCAGTACCGCCCCTCCGACAGTGCGGCGCTCCCTCAGTACTGCCCCTCCCACAGTGCGGCGCTCCCTCAGTACTGCCCCTCCGACAGTGCGACGCTCCCTCAGTACTGCCCCGCCAACAGTGCGGCCCTCCCTCAGTACTGCCCCGCCAACAGTGCGGCGCTCCCTCAGTACTGGCACTGTTGGAGTGTCCGCCTAGATTTTTGTGCTTGAGCTTCTGGAGTGGGGCTCGAACCCACAACCTTCTGACTCAGCTATACGTTTCACCTTTTTATATGACTTTAGACTGACAGGGTATGTGAAATGATGTCAGATTCACTGTATGTGAGTTTCCTCTGGTTCAGAGGCGCAGTCGATACAGGAAACTGTCCCAGGTGATTCTTGCCGGTTGACGTTGGCTGCATTCAGAAAAGAATTGTCCTTGATTAAGATTACTGAACGTCTTGAGTCGCTCCCCTCTTGCCGTGTTAATGCGGGCAAGTTCATAGACTGGGACCGTGGACAGATTCAGTATCTCTAATCTGATCCAGCAGGTGTCATCTCGAAAGCCAAACTGTTGGTGCCTCCAGTTCGATGCCCGTGATTGTGAAAGGCTCCTGTTGGCAGAAAGGCAGTGCCGTTCCCCGTCACCCTCAGATCAATGTTGAAGCTCGGAAGTGGAACTTTCAGCTCTTGTTTCAGTTCTGTAACTGACGCTCGCAGTCCAGAATATTGTCTCACCCAGGTTCGGACCTCGCACTGGGCAACTCGACGAAAGACCGATGTCTCCGAAATCCTTGCAGATGACCATATTCTATGAGAACCACATACTGGAGGAGATTTTAGGGAAAAATGCACTTGTGGGGAAAAATCCATTGGCGCACCAACGTCAGTGTTCTCGCTCAGGCCAACATCCCCAGCATCGAAGCTTTGACCACGCTCGATCAGCTCCGATGGACGGGTCACATCGTCCGCATGCCCGATACGAGACTCCCAAAGCAAGCGCTGTACTCGGAGCTCCGACACGGCAAGAGAGCCCCAGGTGGGCAGAGGAAACGCTTCAAGGACACCCTCAAAGCCTCCTTGAAAAAGTGCAACATCCCCACCGACACCTGGGAATCCCTGGCCCAAGACCGCACAAAGTGGAGGAGAAGCATCCGGGAAGGCGCCGAACACCTCGAGTCTCTTCGCCGGGAGCAAGCGGAAGCCAAGCGCAAGGAGCGCGCGTCAACCCAAGAAACCCACCCACCCGCCCCTTCAACCACCGTCTGCCCCACCTGTGACAGAGACTGTAGGTCCCGCGTTGGACTCATCAGTCACCTGCGAACTCATTTTTAGTGTGGAAGCAAGTCATCCTCGGTTCCGAGGAACTGCCTAAGAAGAAGAAGGAAGCAGCTCGTGCGGGTCAGAGGATTGGAGCCCTATCCCCGACCCCCAGTGTCTAGCTCCACGACATGAGCACAGCCTCACCGAAGTCTCCCTTTAAACTCTTGCGGACTGACCCTGAGTATTGTACGGCCGGTATCGCGCTGTGCAGTTCTGTTCCTGTGTAATTATCTTTCTTGTAAATAAATCTTACTAGTTTCAGCTTGAAGGTGACGGTGTGACAGCGTGCTATTTAGTGCCTTTCGGAGTAGGCAGGCAGGCGTGGAGGGTGTTCCAAGTGATCACCAGTGTTTCCTACTGGTAATTGTTACTCCTGAGCAATGTTCCCTTTAACGGGCTGCAGGGCCCACTCAAATATCCACCCCTGCGCGGTTTCTCCTGTTGTCAAGCCGGGCAATTTCCACGCAGTTTAACGGGGACATTGCTCCTGAGCATGCTATCTCACGCACCGCGCACGCACACTCACACTCTCTCACACACACTCACACACACACACACTCACACTCTCTCACACACACACACTCACACTCTCTCACACACACACACTCACACACTCTCTCACACACACACACTCACATTCTCTCACACACACACACTCACACACTCTCTCACACACACACACTCACACTCACACACACCCACACTCACACACTCACACCCACACACACTCACACCCTCACACACACAAACACTCTCACACTCACTCACACACACACACACACACAAACACTCTCACACTCACTCACACACACACACACAAACACTCTCACACTCACTCACACACACACACACACTCACACTCACTCACACACACACACAAACACTCTCACACTCACTCACACACACACAAACACTCTCACACTCACTCACACACACACACACACAAACACTCTCAGACACACACACTCACACACACACACTCACACACACACTCACTGACACACACACACTCACACACACTCTCAGACACACTCACTCACAAACACACACACTCACACTCTCACACACACACACACTCACACACACACTCACTCTCACTCACACACTCACACTTGAACCCCGGGCGGGAAACCTGGAGAAACCATTGAAAAGCGGACGTTTGGGAAACTGTACTTCAGGGCTTCCTGTGCATAACCTCTCACCATCCCTACCCCGACCCTAGCTGCTTCCCGTGAAGTCGGATGGAATAAGTCTGGCTTGTTTCACTCAGTATGATGCTCAGTCCCAAGGGTGAATTCTTCATCAAATCAACTCGGATCACCTCAGTTGTCAATGTACAGCACCAGAACAGGCCATACGGCCGGTGTTTGCAGCTTGCGGATTACATCGATCCATACTGCACACAAGGAGGCCATTCGGCCCATCGAGCCTGTGCCGGCTCTTTTGAAAGAAGCTCCCCGATTAGTCCCACTCTCACGGCCTTTCCCCCACAACCCTGCAAATTGAATCCCGGCAAATGTGAGGCAGTTCCAGACACAAACGAAAGTCTGGCATTTCTATAGCGCCTTTTTACAACAGTGACCATAACTTCAAAAAGGACTTCATTGGCTGTGAAGCGCTTTGGGACGACCTGAGGTCGTGAAAGGTGCTGGAGAAACGCAAATCTTTCTTTCACCACCTCAGGACATCCCAAAGCGCTTTACAGCCAATGAAGTCCTTTTTGAAGTGTGGTCACTGTTGTAATGTGGGAAACGCAGCAGCCAATTTGCGCACAGCAAGCTCCCACAAAACAGCAATGTGATAATGATCAGATCATCTGTTTTAGTGATGTTGGTTGAGGGATAAATATTGGCCCCAGCACACCGGGGAGAACTCCCCCTGCTCTTCTTCGAAATAATTTCATGGGATCTTTTACGTCCACCCGAGAGATCAGACAGGGCCTCGGTTTAACGTCTCACATGTAAGACGATACCTCCAACAGTGCGGCGCTCCCTCAGTACTGCCCCTCCAACAGTGCGGCGCTCCCTCAGTAGTGCCCCTCCCACAGCGCGGCGCTCCCTCAGTACTGCCCCTCCCACAGCGCGGCGCTCCCTCAGTACTGCCCCTCCGACAGTGCGGCGCCCCCTTAGCACTGCCCCTCCGACAGTGCGGCGCTCCCTCAGTACTGCCCCTCCGACTGCGTGGTGCTCCCTAAGTACTGCCCCTCCCACAGTGCGGCGCTCCCACAGTACTGCTCCTCCGACAGTGCGGCGCTCCCTCAGTACTGCCGCTCCCACAGTGCGGCGCTCCCTCAGTACTGCCCCTCTGACAGTGCGGCGCTCCCTCAGTACTGCCCCTCCGACAGTGCGGCGCTCCCTCCGACAGTGCTGCGCTCCCTCAGTACTGCCCCTCCGACAGTGCGGCGCTCCCTCAGTACTGCCCCTCTGACAGTGCGGCGCTCTCTCAGCACTGCCCCTCTGACAGTGCGGCGCCCCTCAGCACTGCCCCTCCGACAGTGCGGCGCTCCCTCAGTACTGCCCCTCCGACAGTGCGGCGTTCCCTCAGCACCGCCCCTCCGACAGTGCGGCGCTCCCTCAGCACTGCCCCTCCGACAGTGGGGTGCTCCCTCAGTACTGCCCCTCCGACAGTGCGGCACTCCCTCAGCACTGCTCCTTCGACAGTGCGGCGCTCCCTCAGTACTGCCCCACCGATAGTGCGGCGCTCCCTAAGTACTGACCCTCCCACAGTGCGGCGCTCCCACAGTACTGCTCCTCCGACAGTGCGGCGCTCCCTCAGTACTGCCGCTCCCACAGTGCGGCGCTCCCTCAGTACTGCCCCTCTGACAGTGCGGCGCTCCCTCAGTACTGCCCCTCCGACAGTGCGGCGCTCCCTCCGACAGTGCTGCGCTCCCTCAGTACTGCCCCTCCGACAGTGCGGCGCTCCCTCAGTACTGCCCCTCTGACAGTGCGGCGCTCTCTCAGCACTGCCCCTCTGACAGTGCGGCGCCCCTCAGCACTGCCCCTCCGACAGTGCGGCGCTCCCTCAGTACTGCCCCTCCGACAGTGCGGCGTTCCCTCAGCACCGCCCCTCCGACAGTGCGGCGCTCCCTCAGCACTGCCCCTCCGACAGTGGGGTGCTCCCTCAGTACTGCCCCTCCGACAGTGCGGCACTCCCTCAGCACTGCTCCTTCGACAGTGCGGCGCTCCCTCAGTACTGCCCCACCGATAGTGCGGCGTTCCCTAAGTACTGACCCTCCCACAGTGCAGCAGTCCCTCAGTACTGCCCCTCCAACAGTGCAGCACTCCCTCAGTAGCGCCCCTCCGACAGTGCAGCACTCCCTCAGTACTTTCCCTCCGACAGTGCGGTGCTCCCTAAGTACTGCCCCTCCGACAGTGCGGCGCTCCCTCAGTACTGCCCCTCCGATAGTGCGGCGCTCCCTCAGTACTGCCCCTCCGACAGTGCGGTGCTCCCTAAGTATTGCCCCTCTGAAAGTGCGGCGCTCCCTCAGTACTGCCCCTCCGACAGTACGGCGTTCCCTCAGTACTGCCCCTCCGACAGTGCGGCACTCCATCAGCACTGCCCCTCCGACAGTGCGGCGCTCCCTCAGCACAGCCCCTTCGACAGTGCGGCGCTCCCTCAGTACCGCCCCTCCGACAGTGCAGCGCTCCCTCAGTACTGCCCCTTTGACAGTGCGGCGCTCCCTCAGTACTGCCCCTCCGACAGCACGGCGCTCCCTCAGTACTGCCCCCTCCGACAGTGCGGTGCTCCCTCAGTACTGCCCCTCCGACAGTAATGCCCCTCCCACAGTGCGGCGCTCTCTCAGCACAGCCCCTCCGACAGTGCGGCGCCCCCTCAGCACTGCCCCTCCGACTGCGCGGCGCTCCCTCAGTACTGCCCCTCCCACAGCGCGGCGCTCCCTCAGTACTACCCCTCCCACAGTGCGGCGCCCCCTCAGCACTGCCCCTCCGACTGCGCGGCGCTCCCTCAGTACTGCCCCTCCGACAGTGCGGTGCTCCCTAAGTACTGCCCCTCCCACAGTACGGCGCTCCCTCAGTACTGCCCCTCCCACAGTGCGGCGCTCCCTCAGTACTGCCCCTCCGACAGAGCAGCGCTCCCTCAGTACTGCCCCTCCGACAGTGCAGCACGCCCTCAGTACTGCCCCTCCGACAGTGCGGCGCTCCCTCAGTACCGCCCCTCCGACAGTGCTGCGCTCCCTCAGTACTGCCCCTCCGACAGTGCGGCGCTCCCTCAGTACTGTCCCTCTGACAGTGCGGCGCTCCCTCAGTGCCACCCCTCTGACAGTGCGGCGCTCCCTCAGCACCGCCCCTCCGACAGTGCGGCGTTCCCTCAGTACTGCCCCTCCGACAGTGCGGCGCTCCCTCAGCAATGCCCCTCCGATAGTGCGGCGCTCCCTCAGTACTGCCCCTCCGACAGTGCGGCACTCCCTCAGTACTGCCCCTCCAACAGTGCGGTGTTCTCTCAGTACTGCCCCTCCGACAGTGCGGCACTCCCTCAGTGCCACCCCTCTGACAGTGCGGCGCTCCCTCAGCACTGCCCCTCCGACAGTGCGGCGCTCCCTCAGTACTGCCCCTCCGACAGTGCAGCGCTCCCTCAGTACTGCCCCTCCCACAGTGCGGCGCTCCCTCAGTACTGCCCCTCCCACAGTGCGGCGCCCCCTCAGCACTGCCCCTCCGACTGCGCGGCGCTCCCTCAGTACTGCCCCTCCCACAGCGCGGCGCTCCCTCAGTACTACCCCTCCCACAGTGCGGCGCCCCCTCAGCA
This sequence comes from Squalus acanthias, assembly GCA_030390025.1. Lineage (NCBI taxonomy): Eukaryota > Metazoa > Chordata > Chondrichthyes > Squaliformes > Squalidae > Squalus > Squalus acanthias. The sequence continues at coordinate 25,286,936 of CM059450.1, read as the reverse complement.
CTGCCCCTCCGACTGCGCGGCGCTCCTTCGGTACTGCCCCTCCGACAGTGCGGTGCTCCCTAAGTACTGCCCCTCCCACAGTACGGCGCTCCCTCAGTACTGCCCCTCCCACAGTGCGGCGCTCCCTCAGTACTGCCCCTCCGACAGTACGGCGCTCCCTCAGTACTGCCCCTCCGACAGAGCAGCGCTCCCTCAGTACTGCCCCTCCGACAGTGCAGCACGCCCTCAGTACTGCCCCTCCGACAGTGCGGCGCTCCCTCAGTACCGCCCCTCCGACAGTGCAGCACTCCCTCAGTACTGCCCCTCCGACAGTGCGGTGCTCCCTAAGTACTGCCCCTCCGACAGTGCGGCGCTCCCTCAGTACCGCCCCTCTGACAGTGCGGCGCTCCCTCAGCACTGCCCCTCCGATAGTGCGGCGCTCCCTCAGTACTGCCCCTCCGACAGTGCGGCACTCCCTCAGTACTGCCCCTCCGACAGTGCGGCGCTCCCTCAGTACCGCCCCTCTGACAGTGCGGCGCTCCCTCAGCACTGCCCCTCCGATAGTGCGGCGCTCCCTCAGTACTGCCCCTCCGACAGTGCGGCACTCCCTCAGTACTGCCCCTCCGACAGTGCGGCGCTCCCTCAGTACTGCCCCTCCGACAGTGCGGCACTCCCTCAGTGCCACCCCTCTGACAGTGCGGCGCTCCCTCAGCACTGCCCCTCCGACAGTGCGGCGCTCCCTCAGTACTGCCCCTCCCACAGTGCGGCGCTCCCTCAGTACTGCCCCTCCCACAGTGCGGCACTCCCTCAGTACAGCCCCTCCGACAGTGCGGCGCTCCCTCAGTACCGCCCCTCCGACAGTGCGGCGCTCCCTCAGTACCGCCCCTCCGACAGTGCGGCGCTCCCTCAGTACTGCCCCTCCGACAGTGCGGCGCTCCCTCAGTACCGCCCCTCCGACAGTGCGGCGCTCCCTCAGTACCGCCCCTCCGACAGTGCGGCGCTCCCTCAGTACTGCCCCTCCGACAGTGCGGCGCTCCCTCAGTACTGCCCCTCCGACAGTGCGGCGCTCCCTCAGTACTGCAGTGGGGAGTGTCAGCCTGGACTATAAACTCAAGTCTCTGGGGTGGGGCTCGAACCCTGTGCCCTTCTGACTCAGAGCTGGCAACCGAGCCGTGACTGACACCTGATTCATGTTGCTAAATCTGGCCCTATTACCTCAGCAGCACGATTGTTGATCCTCTGACTGACTGTGACGCTGGGACAAGGGGGAGCCAGATTGAGCTGGAGCTAGTCCAGTCTCTCAGAAGCTGAGCAGAACGGGCGACACGGTGGGGGGAGGGTGAGGAACAACAATATTCTGATTGGGGAATGTTCCTGTTGTTTCATGTGGAGTTTACTGCCCGTGGCCTTTGTGGCCCTTTAAAAAGGCGACACTTTCGCTAATCTGATTTGCGACCGGTTGGCAACTGATAAGAGTTGAGCATTGGACAATCAATCGGTGTCCCTGGTGACCTTGGGACGGTTGCCACGGCAACCACCGGCTTATTTTCTCTCTCAGAGCCGTGATTGGTCCACGTGAACAATTTGAAACTCTTGTCTGCCATTGGACCGGGATGGCGGCCACTCACGGGGGCTCCGGGTAACCATGTGACCAGCACAATGGCCAATCATAGAACCTGACCGCACAGAAGGAGGCCGATCGGCCCACCCTGCCTGTGCCGGCTCATTGAGAGAGATGTCCAACTAAACCCACTGCCCCCACCCCCACCCCGCCCGCTCTTTCCCCCAATAGCCCCTCAAATTTTTCCTTTTCAACTACTTATCCAATTCCCTTCTTGAAAGTTACTATTGAATCTGATTCCACCGCCCTTTCAGGCAGCGCGTTCCAGATCATAACAACTCGCTGCATAAAATAAATAATCCTCCTCTCCCCCTCTGGTTCAAACGAGCAGCTCTCTCAGCAGTTTAAATTCACTTCTCTCGGCCCAGAGAAAAAACTCTCTCTGTAAATGTGTCGCCAGAGATATTGGCCCAAAAATTCGTGAGGGAGCCTTCGTGCGAGGGTAAGGCTTCCCCGCGATCTCTCACTGCGCGCTGGCTTTTTCATTCCCAGCTCGCACAAACTTGATGTTCTGGACAGCAGCTGTGCAGGGCTTCCGTATCCCACAGGCGCAGTTAATTCGTGCGAGCTGTGGGATCACGTGACTCAGTTAGAGCCAGAGCACACCATCTTCCATTCATAGCTTTCACATAAGTGCTGTGAAAGCTATGAATCTATACCCCCCCAAAAGAACAGCTAAACCGCAATTAAATTTTTTTTAAAAACCATCACATTAATAAAATAAGTATAGTTAAATAAATTAACCATTTTAAACAAAAAATTAAATTTTTGAAAAAATTTAAAATCTTTTAAAAAGTTATAAAAATAAACTTACCTGTCTTTAAAGTCTCTAAAAAAGATATACCTGTTAAAAAAAATTCAAAATAATACTTAATTAACTACTTACCTTGTTAAAAGAGGGTCTTACGCCTCCTTTCTTTGTCTAAAATGTTCCATGCTTACCTGAGCGTCCAAAGCACTAAGTGCACTGCGTGCGCGCAGCCTGTAGCGCGCACGCGGTTCACTTAGGAACCGCCCCCTTTTGAATTCACCAAGTGCCGGTTTTCAGCGCATGCGCAGTGCATGCAGAAAACCGGCAATTGGAGACAGAATACGCGAGAGTACACAGTGCGTACTCTCGCGTAGCGGCACTAATTTTTGGGCCAATAACTAGAAATATAAATCGGGAGGGAAAGCAACAACTACCCAGTTATTTTAAAATTAATATATGTATGAAATAGCAGTAAATATACAGGACTTCAGTGCATGGAATATACAGATAAATTCCAATACCACAATACCAGCGGGAGCTGCGCGCAAAGAAAAGAGCTTGCATTTCTGTAGCGCCTTTCACCACCTCAGGACGTCCCAAAGCGCTTTACAGCCAATGAGGTACTTTCGATGTGTAGTCACTGTTGTGAAACAGAGCGGCTCGAAAAATCAGCCGCTTTAGGGTCGCCTTACCGACTGGATCCTAACTCGCACCAAGTCCCGCTCACCCATCACCCCCTGTGCTCGCTGACCTACATTGGCTCCCGGTCCGGCAACGCCTCGATTTTAAAATTCTCTTCCTTGTTTTCAAACCCCTCCGTGGCCCTCGCCCCCTCCCTATCTCTGTAACCTCCTCCAGCCCCCACAACCCTCTGAGATCTCTGCGCTCCTCCAATTCTGGCCTCTTGAGCATCCCCCCGATTTTAATCGCTCCACCATTGGCGGCCGTGCCTTCAGCTGCCTGGGGCCCTAAGCTCTGGAATTCCCTCCCTAAACCTCGCCGCCTCTCCCTCCTCCTTTAAGACGCTCCTTAAAACCTCCCTCTTTGACCAAGCTTTTGGTCACCTGTCCTAATATCTCCTTATGTGGCTCGGTGTCTGATAACGCTCCTGTGAAGCGCCCTGGGATGTTTTACTACGTTAAAGGCGCTGTATAAATACAAGTTGTTGTTGCTGGGGCTCCCTAAAACGCAGATTCCCCAGCTGAGATCGGTGAACTTAATGCTGCAGTAAATATTTTGTCTGCATCTTATAATCCCTGGGGAGATCACTCAAGTGTCCTTATAAGGAAATAAAATAATTGCCTTCACAAAGTATGCTGAAAGGAATGTGCCCGCTTTGGGTTCGCTGCTGCAGCTCTTGTGCCCCCTCCAATGGGAACGCCACAACGTAATACAGCCTTAGGCTTCTTGTTTCTCTCTTGGGCCTGTAATGTGGGCCCAGAGACACCAGTAATAGCATGGGCGCCCGCTAGCAGTGCTGGCCGAGTCTTCGGTCACGGGTTATCAGGAACGGTAGCATAATGGTGATGTTACTGGACCAGTAATCCAGTAGGCCTGGACTAATGATCTGGAGACAAGAGTTCAAATCTCACCACGGCAGCTGGGGAATTTAAATTCAGTTAATTAAATAAATCTGGACTAAAAAGCTAGTATCAGCAATGGTGACCATGAAACTATCGGATTGTCATAAAAACCCATCTGGTTCACTAATGTCCTTTAGGGAAGGAAATCTGCTGTCCTTACCTGGTTTTCAGCCAGCACTCAAGCACAAGCCCCTCTATATGCAGGATCAGTCCCCTGCCTCATCATTCCGGCACCGAATCACCGTGTGTGCATTAGCCGTGCTTGCATTTTGTGGATCACCGCCTCCCCCAAACCCCGGGGTTTCGCGAGGATGTCGCCTGGGCTGGGGAATTTTAGCTACGAGGAAAGATCGGACAGGCTGGGGTTGTTTTCTTTGGAACAGAGGCGGCTGAGGGGATATTTAATTGAGGTGTATAAAATTAAGAGGCCTAGATAGAGTGGATACAGAGGACCTATTTCCCTTAGCAGAGAGGTCAATAACCAGGGGGCAGAGATTTAAAGTAATTGTTCGGAGGTTTAGAGGGGAGTTGAGGAGAACTTTTTTCACCCAGAGGGTGGTGGGGGTCTGGAACTCACTGCCTGAAAGGGTGGGAGAGGCAGAAACCCTCATCACATTTAAAAAAGTACTTGGATATGCACTTGTAACCTACAGGGCTAGGGACCAAGAGCTGGAAAGTGGGATTAGGCTGGAGAGCTGTTTGTTGGCCTCCTTCTGTGCTGTCAAATTGCTATGATTTTATGACAGCATTTTAATTTAATTTGTTAAGTTTCCTTTGTTCAGTTTACAGGTTTTTTTTTCATATATATTTTGCCTATGATAGAGATAGAGTCAGCAGGCCTGGCGCAGACATGAGTCAGGCACTTTGCTCCTGTCAATCACTCCAGCCGGATTGCGTCATAGAGGCCGCTGCGCAGGCGCGGTGGGACCCACCTCCTGCACTGCGCCCCCCACTCCCGGAATCTGCGCAGGCGCAGTGGGGACGACGACGACTCCTGCGCTAATCCGCGCAGGCGCAGTGCGGCGCTGCGGCGGTTGCTCCCGGACCAAAAATAAACCGGCCGCGACCGGTCTGACGCTTCACCACCACCACCACCCGTGTCAATGCGCCGGAAAGCTATCTATATATGAATAAAAAAAATAACCGGGCTAAAACAGCCCGGACACAACTAGCAATCATCAAAGGCCTCGCTTGAGAGTCAGTTGGAGGCTCGCCCTGGGCAAATCAAAGGGCCGACGCTGAAGGGGTGTCGGGACTCTTTTTTGCGGGCGGAGTGATCCCCCAGCCCAGGCGCCGCCGCCGGCAAATCTATAAAAGGCGCTGAGCGAGCTTTGTTGCGCAGTTAGCGATGGAGCGGAGCGGCGGGAGGGAGGAAGGCAGGCGGGTGGAGAGCGAGTGGGATCGCGGCGGAGCGGGTGTAATATTGTTAAAACAAAGCCGAACTGAAGAGAATTAAATAGGCTTTTTTATATTAAAGCGGGCGGAATGCTGAGGAGATGAGGGAGGGCGGGAGGAATCTGGTAGCGGCGAGGAGACTCTGGCGGTGAGGTTTAGGCGATTACGGGCGGCGGGGCGAATCGCGAAGGATGGGCCGGGGGTGGGCAAGCGGTGCGGTGGATTTAGGCCGGGGATTGCGGCGCGGATAGGCGGTTAGAGGTGCGGCGGCGGGGCGTTGGGCTCGGTCGTGGAGCGTGAAGGAAAATTCTAATCTGTCGAAGGGAGGGTTTTGGGGGGGGCGGCCGCCATTTTGTCTGTGGTGGGTTCGGGGCTTGGCCGCCATTTTGTCTGGGGTTGGGCCGGCCGCCATTTTGTGGCTCGGCCGCCATTTTGTGAAGCTTCGCACATCAAATGGTGGTCCCTTTTCCCCCACACCCAACCCCCCCAAAAAAACCCAGACGCCAACCTTTTGAAGGTAGCAGTCAATGGTTGGAAGCCTCTGGGTTTAGTTTGGAGGGAGGGCGAAACTAAGTCAACTGGCGTTTGAGGGGGTGGGGGAAAAACCGTGTTGTCTATCCTAAGTCAACTGGAGTTCGTTCTGGTGGCCCGTCAAGTGCTAGATGGCTTATAATGTAATAAACTGGCCAGGCAGGGTCTGAGGAGGGGAAGGGCTGCTCAGCAATTTCCTCCCACTTGTTAATATCCCAAGTCAGATGGGTTGGTGTGGCATGGAGATTTAAAAAAAAAAGCCAAAAGTTTCCGTACCATCCGAAGAATTAAGTTGGGGGGTTTACTTGACGTGTCTTGTTCAAACCCTGAAGACGTGCCCGGGTCTAAGTTGTAACCGTGCCGGGCGGAAGGCTGGAACCCGACCAAGAAAGCTGCTTTTCATTTTTATCTCTGCGAAACTAATTTGTTACAATTAGCCGCAGAATTTAAAAAAAAAGCGCTGATGGGGGGTGTGCGTTGGACCACTTTGAAGGTTTTAGATGTCACCTGGCGTTTGTGGGAGAGACTGTTGTTTGTTCTGAAGGTGCGGTGTCCAGATTATTGAAGGTGAAGTTGAGTTGTGAAGGACTGTGACCTGTAGAGGACGTGAGCGGAAATCGACCAGAACCGACGTGAGGCGTGGATGTCTTAACAGGCAGGTTAAGATTGAAGAATGTCTTCAGGAGGAAGGGGTTTGGATAGGAAGAAAGCCTGAAGCAACGCAAATGTGAGGTAGCCAGTCCAGATGAAGAGTCCCTGGAGGAAGGAAGGCTTTGTGGAAGCTCAGAGCAGGGGTCGTTGAGGCAGAGGTGGCTGAAGAGATGAAGGGTTGAAATCTTCTGGACCAAGTCAGATAGGAAGAGTGATGAAGAAAAGCGAGGCTGGTTTGTATGTTGAGAGCCCAGTAACTTGATATAAACTTGCTAACATTGCAAAATCTTGTACAGTTAATTTGAGCTGGCTGTAATTTAATTTGAGCTTGCTGTAATTTTAACTACGTGGGATTCCTGGGGTGGGCAACAATGTCGAGTTTTATTTTTCAGGCCTCTGATTCTGTAAGCAGTTCCAATACTGGAAGCTTTCTGCAGCAAGATGACATGGCTGTGTCATGCTTTCTAGGGAGTGCTGATGTGAAGTTTTGCATCGGACCCAGTTATTGCTTTGCTCTTCGTATTTTTTGTCTTACCCAAGTAGGCTGAGGTTCAATATCCTTGTATGCAAGTCTGATGCGTTCAGGACACCATGGCACGAATAAGCAACTAAAGTTCACTTCTCAACAGCTAAGTGCACGTTTGGACTTTACTAAACTTTATTTCCTGGTAAATTTATTCATCCTAGCATCTTGACTTATGGTTAGATCTATATGATCAGCTGCAAAGGCTAATAATGACCGGGGCAGTGAGGAGGGAGATCATGATTATATCTATCTTGGCTTTAAGCCTGCTGCAAGAAAGTTTAGACTCCAGTTTTAAAGTCTGTCTGCTTTGTCAAGTATATTTCATGGTTTGGGCCAGTGTAGCATTCAGTTGCTTTATAGGCTTTAAACCAGGGGTGGGTGGTAGAGTTGAAACTTGGGAGAGTTAACAGGCTGTTATTTGGGCTTTAAGCCTACTACACCTGCCTGGGGCTTTATGCCTACATTATTCAAAGATTTGAGGGGCTGTAAATTTCAGTTGGACTGGCTTTATGAGCATCTCCAAGCATAGCTTTATGCCTGCGATGCTGAAGTCTTAATCTGGAGTGTTCAATGTTAATTTACGCTGCTGATGCATGTAGCTGGGCTTTATGCCTGCAATTAACATTATCTGGAGGGTAGTGTACCAACTTCAAACTGTCTGGGCTTTATGCCTGCAATGCAGAGATTGTTCTGGAGTGAGGTTTCAGTATAAACTTCTGTTCTACTTGTGTATGGGCTTTATTATGGCTAGTACAGAACTGGAATTATGGGCTTTATGCCTGTACAGAACTAGAATTATGGGCTTTATGCCTGCAGTATAGAACTAGAATTATGGGCTTTATTATGGCTGTAGTACAGAACTGAAATTGTGGGCTTTATGCCTGTACAGAACTGGAATTATGGGCTTTATGCCTGCAGTACAGAACTGGAATTATGGGCTTTATGCCTGCAGTACAGAACTGGAATTATGGGCTTTACGCCTGTACAGAACTGGAATTATGGGCTTTACGCCTGCAGTATAGAACTGGAATGTGGAATTCAGTCGGGGGGGGTTTAAGGGTTGGCACAATGGTTTCTAGTTCTTATTTTTCAGGCTTAACAGACCATAATCAGGTCAATAACCAGGAACACATAATGAAATTGCTCATCAGAAGATTCATTCCAACTTGGGTCACCGGCTTTTTGTGATCATAATTTGGCTACTTAACAAGAGCTCTGTAGGCAGCATCTAATCCCTCAAGAACACTTCCTGCTTTTCATCAGGACACAAAGACTGATTCACAGTTAAGTGCGAGCAATGTTTCTCTACATGTCAGTTTCAAAATCAGTAAATTTGTAAACAAGTGCTACATAAGTGTAAAATGTTAACTTGTAGTAAATCATGTAGTTTTCCCCATTAGTATTCCCATTAAAGTAACTTTGTAAATTAATGCATCTATTGGCAAAAATAAAAATCCATTGTCTGCTGGGTAGATAATGGGTGGGGTACAACAAGCTCTCCTAGACTTTTCTTACAGATCATATAGACCCCTTGATGTCAGTAACAGACCATGGCTGCAAGAAGCCTAACCCTTCAGGACCGTGGAGATGGAAGTTGAGCTTGAATGTCCAGTAAAGCCATTTGGGAGCGTGCATATTGGAGCCTTCACTATGGCAAGAGTCCATTTTTCTGTCGTAACGGTTCTTTCTGGCTAAAAGGTTGCCGATAAGTTCTTAAACACTTCTCATCAGTTTTAAGTGTGCCTAGCTAAAGGTAACTGTTTTGCTTTACGCTCAACAAGTTAGCTTAATGGATAACTTTCTGCATGTCTTTGAGATACTAGTAACTAAGACTTTGTTAAAAGCAGTGAGGTGGGAACAAAATTCAGCTCCCTTTCCCAGATCAGTAGACTAGATTGCTTGTGCTGGACCATTAATGGGTGTTTTGTGCTGAGACCCTTTGAACAAAAAGGTAGACAACAGATTGATTTAAGAAACAAATTACTATTTACTGAATATATTGGAGCAGATCTAGTATTGAGAAGAACAAATTTGTAACATCTAGTTTAATTTGAGGAAATGCAAATTGCTAGGGTGGAACAAGTGCTGTTGAGACTTTTGCAGGCATCCAGGGAGACACATCTGCAATGCGTCAATGAAATAATGTAACTTCCACATGGGACCAAAAAGATGGTGAGGATTGAGCTGTAATAAGTGTCGAGCAGAGTCGTTCCGATGCAGCCCAGGGTCTGTAATGACTCAGTTTCATGATAGGACAAGAACTGCCTGAGTGATGGCATCCTGTTGCAGTGCTGAAGATAAGTCAACCACATAATGTTTCCTATTTGGAATTGTAACTAGTAGTAGTGTAGTATTTCTTGGCAAAACTAGGCTCACCAAAGCAGTATGTGAATACTGCCTATATTGGTATTGCTGTAGTACTGGAAATTCTACATTTTGCATGGAGGAATTCCAATATGAGCAAAAATAACATCTGGGGCTTTGGTGTTCTGTCTTGTATAACATTCACAAGCTTGAATTCCAGCCCTGTTTTGAAAAAAGGTTTTGAAAATGTTCACTGCCATACAAGTTTATGTAATACTGCTTTATTTAGATGTCCTGTAAGTACTGGTGTTCAGATACTTGGTAATGTTAATATACTTGTAATTGATTAATGGAGTGCTTGTGTATATACTTACCAATAAATTTCCCAATGCTTGTTTAGAGGAATTTCTGTTCATATTTCTTGATGTGGGATTTGGGGAATAGCAAGGGAAAAGTTGTCCCAAGATTTTATTTTCCAGGTGTGCTCTTACAAAGGTTTTCCTGGTGTGGAAACTTGTCTGTTGAAGGTTCTTTTAAAGCTGTCTGCAAAATCGGCAAGTAAAGCTCCAAGTAATAACAGCAGAATTTTAAAAAAAACAAACATGATTCAAAATACAGAAGGGTTGATGATTTTCTGTACTGAAGGTAACTGCACACAATGCTGTAGAACTGGCTTTTTAAAAACGTTTTTCAGATACTCAGTCCAACCCTAAGCACAGTTGAGGAGTGGAATGCTGTTGTATGAAGACCAGAAAGGTGGTCCATCTAGAAGTCTAGTTGAGTAGTCTCTAACCCATCAGTATTTGAATCTTTGTTTTAAATGTGCTTAGCTGGGAAAAGTCACTTCAATTCTCTTGCAATTTTGTACATCTTTAAGATTTGCTTGACAGAAGGGCCATTTGGAATCCATGGCATAGAAAGTGTTCATTGTTAAGCTGCACATCAATCTTTCATCTCCCTGTAGAATTGGCTGTATTTGGGCAATGTGTACCAAAGTTCCCATTTAATTGCATGGCTGCACAGCTGTCTGAAGCTCCCGCGCAGGCTGCTTGCTGGCTTCTCAATGGGGGGAAAAAACTGCACGTGTGCGGAGGTTTCCCGCGCAGCCTTTGAAAGGGGGCCACGCACTCAAATAAAAATGAGGGACATTGATGTGTACCCTAACCTTTTTTGATGGTCTATTTTCCAAATGTATTTGTAGGCTGGATTGAAGTGTCAATTCTTGGTGGTTTCCCTGTCAACCCAATCCTGTGAAATTTGGACTTTAATTTCCTAGCTGCTTAATAGCTGCATGGAGTCAAAAGTGGGAGACTAGTTGTAAATCACTCTTGCATGCATTCTAGGCAATGACCTGATCAAAATCTGTACTTAAAGTAATTGATCAATGTATAATTGTTGTTGAAATTGCTAAAGTTGAGAATCTGACAAATAACTAGGTTTTGCATGCAAGAGGCATTTCAGTAAACATTAGTTTCCATGATCTATTTTTGTATTAATATTTAATACTTAACGTCCTGAAATAGCATGAGGGAGGGAGGGGAGAAATCAGACTTTTTCCTTCAGACTTTTGCAGGTGTTGCGCACAAGACTGAGCCATAATCTCATGAGATATAGAAGGATGAGTGGAGATATAGAAGGATGAGTGGTGAACTGTCAGCTGCGAGTGTTCGTGGTACTGAATATCTTGGATCCTTCCATCTATATGCACGATTCTCCTAGCCTTGTTACAAGCCCTAGGTCCTACAATCTTTCCAAACCTGTAGGTGGTTGGGTTCAGAAGTGCTTCTATCACAGATAAGTTACATATTGAGATCTCTGATAAAGTTTTGATGCTCTAAAGTTGCAAACATCATGAATTTGATTTCAAGTGGGGGGGGTGGGGTGATGTCTTTTTAAGATTTGTTTTCCAGATACTAGAACCTACTTGGAATCATAGCGCATACATCTGAGCCAACTACCCATACTAAATGCAGTAGGTCATGTTTGCAAACAGTATGTAATACAAGATACATCTATACTAGAGATGGTAGTTTGTCAACTAATGGGAATTACTTCAGAAGGTGCAAGTGAGCTACCAAAGTAATGACTACCAAGAATCAGTCTGGTAAGCAAACAACTGATCACCTTTCACCTTTGTCAACTGCTTAAGTGCAAAGTCCAATCCATTCCTTTAAACTGAGGATTAAATTCTGCCTTCCTTTCCCAGAAAGAGCTCTTAATCTTAAATCAACTACATTTTAATTACATGAACTCTGGAAAATGAGTGCATCCTCAAGTTGTTAATGCTTCAAACATTTTATTCAATGCATACTGGGGTTCTAGGGGTGGGTGTTAACTAACTTTCAAGGAATGTGAATGACTGGAGCTCATCACTATAAAACTTGTTTGTGGGGTTAGGGCTGTAAAATGGCACTCTTAGTTTTTTTTTCCAGATATCCAAGCCTATGCTGCTCAAGTGGGACTGGACACTTGATGGGAGCTGAAACACCTCAAAACAGTGCAATGGGGGTTAGGATGGGGAACAGTCTGTGCTTAGTTTTTCAGGTATCCAACCTTTGCTCGGTGTGGATATACTGCGTTGGACAGCCTTCCAGAAGGTGCAGAATCTCATTCCCATTTCAAAAGGGTTTAGGGTGGGGAACAGTGTTGTTCTTAGTTTTTTCAGGTCTCCAGTTCGTGCTGCTTAGACAGATGGAATATACCCGTACACTGGACTTGCTCGACAGGTGCTTAATCTCATTCCTATTTAAACCATTTCAAACAGGTTTAGGGTGGGGAACAGTGTTGTTCTTAGTTTTTTCAGGTCTCAAGTCTCCCTGCTTAGACAGATGGAATATACCCATACACTGGACTTGCTCGACAGGTGCTGAATCTCATTCCTATTTAAACCATTTCAAAAGGGTTTAGGGTGGGGAACAGTGTTGTTCTTAGTTTTTTCAGGTCTCCAGTTCGTGCTGCTTAGACAGATGGAATATACCCATACACTGGACTTGCTCGACAGGTGCTGAATCTCATTCCTATTTAAACCATTTCAAAAGGGTTCAGGGTGGGGAACAGTGTTGTTCTTAGTTTTTTCAGGTCTCAAGTCTCCCTGCTTAGACAGATGGAATATACCCATACACTGGACTTGCTCGACAGGTGCTGAATCTCATTCCTATTTAAACCATTTCAAAAGGGTTTCGGGTGGGGAACAGGATTGTTCTTAGTTTTTTCAGGTCGCCAGTCCTTGCTGCTGAAGTGGAAATACTGTGGCGGTGGACAGTCTCAACAGGTGCTGAAAACCTTGCATTTAAAGAGAATTCCGTGGGGTTTTCTGAGGTGGGCAATTGGCTTGTGTTTAGTTTTTCAGATACCTGAATTCTGATGGTCGCAAGTCCAGCTGCATAACACTAATTCTCCATGAACTCCAGCCCCTCTACAGCACAATGTATCTGTAAGCTATCCCATTGTGTACCTTTTCCCCATCAAATGTAAGCATAACTTGTATGAATGTTAATTTCTGAAACTGAGGTAGCAACCTCTAGTAAAGTAAATGTAACTTTATGGTGACAGTGTTTGTATGCTGTAATTTAGCTTTCTGGCCACCATAACCTGTGTTGGGAATTTTGCCAGAACAGCGGTTGTCTACCCATTTGTGCTTATTTGGTGTGGTCTTGTTTCTGTTCAATTTAGGGTATGGTGTAGTTAGTGGTGTACTGGGCTTCTTAAAGGCCTGGATTTTGGGATTGGAACTATTGTTTTAGATTTTTCAGGTTCTCGGAGGCAGAATTGTTGATGTGAGAGTACAGTGGACTAACGTCAGGCATTCTACCATCTGACTTGGGTGATCCTGGATGCAGAATTTGGAGTTCATTAGGCAGCAACTGGGTTTTCTTTTACTGGGAGAACAAATGTTGTTTTCTCAGGTTTTGCTTTTGCCTTCATAATACTTCACCAAAAAAAGCAAAAGATGCTGGTGGTTGGCACTCCTGGCTTCCAGGATGGGTTCAAATCCCTGCAGTATCTGCTTTATTTTGCAAACTGATCCTCTATGAAGGGCAATTGTAGTGTTCACTACTGTAGATCTTGTGCAACAGAAAGATTAGTTGTCTTAAACTGCAGTACTTCAATCAAATAAAAAAAAAAACTTGTTGGGTCCCTGGTGAGAAGGTTCAGGGAAATGCATTAGTAACTTCAGCAATTTTCCCCATTCAGCTGGGAATATATTCCATAAATGAATTGGCTGACAGTTCTAAAGCTCACTTCAGATTTTGTATTTCAAATATTCATAGTGTAAGAAATTGTGAATAATGGTTTTATAAAAGAAATGGGTTTGCCTAGCTCAGCAGCCAGGATGATCTGATTGGAATTTTTCTATCATGTCAGATAACGAGTTGCACAGAGAGCTGAGGTCATAAGGTTACAAGGGCATAATGCAGAAACAGGCCTCATGTAGGCATGACTGGGCCTGGTAAGAGGATTGAGCAAGGAGCCTTGAGATGGAGAAGGTCCAAACGAGATAAGCGGAAGGATGATCTCATGGGGACAGGCAGGGTTTGCAGTAAGTACCTATTCTCCTGTAATTGGACAATTGAATGGATAACAAATGATTGACATGAGTTATCCACTGGCTCCCTGAAATAAGGTATATAAACAGGCAGGTGAAAGGGAAAAATGGGCAGAGGGGAAGGGCTGCCTCTGAGGTGGATCTATGCTAGCTTCAGCTGAACACCCCTGCCAACCTCGACAACCGGAGAGGAAGAGACTGCAGGGATCAGAGACCAGCGTTCTGGGGCCAGTAAACCATTCACATGTTACGGGTTGTATGTCTATCCTGATTGCGTGTTGTATTTGAACTGCCGCTCCTTAATAAAACGACCTCTGACTCCTAAGATGCTTTGGGTAATCTGTGATCTAAATCTTACAGGTACAGCAATCCTCAGTGCTGACTTTGCTCTAGTTTAGCTGGGGAAAATAGTGTAGAACTGAGCCAAAACCTGCCATGGCACTAGTGTTCCAGCAGCAGCTTGGGTTAAGATTGATCGCTCTGACATCTCATTTTGGCACAGTAAACCAGCACATTGCAAACATACCAAAGATGTGGGGCTCAAGTTAAGTGGGTTGTAGCTACCATGCTGGGACATGCTGTATGAAAAGCTATTTCACATCCTTCTCTAGTGCTTGGGAAAAGTACCAACTCATCCTCAAGACATCAGTGCTTAATGAACAATGAATTACTTTAGAGTTCAATATGCTCATCAACAGATGTTGGAGTACTTAGTATTGCAGCTGGTTACCTCATTTCATCCTTTACATGATGCCCCTTTTTGATCAGTCAAAAGCATTCATTTTACTTTTTTAAAGTACATCAACATTCCAGCCATCACTAATTTTTGTACAATATCGATGATACAAAAGGTCATTCAGCCCAACATATCTGCTAGCTCCGAGCTATCAATTAGTCCCACTCCTGCATTTTCCCCATAGCCCTGCAAATTTTCTGCCTTCCAAGTATTCATCCAATTCCCTCTTGAGGTAGTTGAAGCATATTCCAGATCATTAGTCTCTCAAAAAAAATCCCTTCTGTTGCTGTTGCCTCTGGTGCCAATTACTGTACCGACACTTCTGCCAGTGGAAAGATTAATTACTCTGATCAATGATTTTGAGCATCGAATCAAATCTCCCTTAACCTGCTCTGTTCTAACAACCCCAGGTTCTGATGTTAGGTCACCAACCTGAAATGTTAACTGTGTCTCCTGAATATTTCCAGCATTTTCTGTTTTTTATCCCAGTTTCTCTACGTGATTGAAATCCTTAATCTGTGGTACCATTCCGGAACCCAGAAGATTTGTAATTCTTAATTGATTTGCTCTTGTAAGGTTAAACTGTTGAAGTCTTTATATTGTAATGACTTGTCTTTTGCCTGTTTACTTTTATTCACTTAATCATAGAAATTTACAGCATGGAAGGAGGCCATTTCGGCCCATTGTGTCCATGCCGGCCAACAAAGCTATCCAGCCTAATCCCACTTTCCAGCTCTTTGGTCTGTAGGTTATGGCACTTCAAGTGCACATCCTAGCACTTCAATTTGTGAGGGTTTCTGCCTCTACCACCCTTTCAGGCAGTGAGTTCCAGACCTCCACCAGCCTCTGGGTGAAGAAATTTCCCCCAAATCCCCTCTAAACCTACCAATTACTTTAAATCTATGCCCCCTGGTTATTGACCTCTCTGCTAAGAGGTCCTTCCTTTCCACTCTATCTAGGCCCCTCAATTTTATACACCTCAATAAGGTCTCCCCTCAACCTCTCTGTTCCAAAGAAAACAACCCCAGCCTATCCAATCCTTCCTCGTAGCTGAAATTCTCCAGCCCAGGCAACATCCTCGTAAATCTCCTCTGTACCCTCTCTAGTGCGATCACATCCTTCCTGTAAAGTGGTGACCAGAACTGCACGCAGTATTCTAGCTGTGGCCGAACTACTGTTTTATACAGTTCAAGCATAACCTCCCTACTCTTGCCTTTATTAGCCGAGGCATGGAATACAAGTAATTCGGTATGCCTTCTTAACCACCTTATCTACTTGGCCTGCTACCTTCAGGGACCTGCACTCCTTTGTTCCTCTACACTTCAGTGTCCTACCATTTAATGTGTATTCCCTTGCCTTGTTGGCCCTCCCCAAATGCATCAACACTCACTTCTCCAGATTGAATTCCATTTGCCACAGTTCTGCCCACTTGACCAGTCTATTGATATCTTCCTGCAGGCTACAGCTTTATCATCTGCAAACTTAATGATTAGACTTGACTGAAGGGGGTATGATTGTTATGAAAGGGTTAATTTGAACTCATGTTAAATTAAACCTCTTAGCTGTAAAGGGAATGGAAGTTATGTACGAAATAGAATAAGAAGCAACCAGGTGGATAAGGATTGGCTGCCTAGCTCCATTCAAGGACAGAATACAATGGGCAAGTATGGGAATGAGAAGACCCAGCACCCAGGCAAGACATAGAATGTGGTTCCCAACAAACATTGCTTGCAGCATATATATGTAATTGGATAATTGTTTTTAGTTTGTAGCTGACAAAGATAAGAAATATAACAAATTAACATAATTCTAATCGTGATATTTTGTAACAATGTGATTGGATAATTCTTAAATAAAAGGTTGTAACTGACAACGGGAGGTCGAGAAGCCATGGTCACGTCTATGACGCTTCTCCCAGAGATCTGAATATTAATAAACTGTTTGCTTTTACCTATCAACAGACTGGAGTGAAATTAATTTCTCCCTAACAGTTAAATACCACAAAAAGCAAGGGACCCAGTACTGAGCCCTGCAGAACCCCACTGGAAACAGCCTTCCAGTCACAAAAACACCCATCAACCATTACCCTTTGCTTCCTGGATCCCATGGGCTTTTATTTTCGTGACCAGTCTGCCCATGTGGGACCTTATCAAAAGCCTTGCTAAAATCCATATACACTACATCAAACTTACAACCTTCCTTGTGAAAAATTCAATCAAGTTAGTCAGACACTATGACCTTCCTTTAACAAATCTATGCTGACTGTCCTTGATTAATCTGTGTCTTTCTAAATGAAGATTTATCCTGTCAGCTTTTTCCAATAATTTTCCCACCACTGAAGTTAGGCTGACTGGCCTGTAAATTACTCTGTCTATCCCTTTTTAAACAAAGGTGCAACGTTAGCAGTCCTCCAGTACCACACCTGTAGCCAGAGAGGATTGGAAAACAGTCAGAGCCTGTTATTTCCTCTTTTGCTTCTCAACAGCCATGGGATACATTTTAGCCGGGCCTAGGGATTTATCCACTTTTCAAAGCTGCTAAACCCCTTAGTACTTACTCTCTCACTGTTTATTTCATCTAATATTTCACACACCTCCAATTACAATGTCTGCATCGGCCCTCTCTTTTGTGAAAACATACACAAAGTAGTCATTAAGAACCATACCCACATCTTCCACCTCCACACCCAGATTACCTTTATGGTCTCTAATAGGCCCTACTCTTTCATTAGTTATCCTCTTGCTCTTTATTTATAAAACATCTTTGGGTTTTCCTTGATTTTACTTGGCAAAATTTTTTCATGCTCTTTCCTAATTTCCTTTTTAATTGCAACCCTGCACTTTCTATACTCGAGTTTCTGCAGTATTGAGTCCTCGGTATGTCATAAGCCTCCCTTTTTTTCTTTATCCTACCCTGAATGTCCCTTGACATCCGGCTGGGGGGGGGGGGGGGACTCTAGATTTGTTAGTCCCACCCTTTTTTCTTTAAGGGAACATACTTGCTGTGAACCCTCAGGGATCCCCTCCTTGAATGCCTCCCACTGATCTGCCTTCAAGTAGCTGTTTCCAGTCCACTTTGGCTAAATCCCATCTCCGCTTAGCAAAATTGGCTTTCCCCCCCCAATTGAGAACTTTTATTCCTGGTCTATCTTTGTCCTTTTCCATAACAACCCTAAATCTAACTGAATTATTATCACTAGCACCAAAATGCTCTCCCACTGATTACACCGGCCCAGCTTCATTCCCTAAAACTAAGTCCAGAACCACCCCCTCCCTTATTGGGCTTGTTACATACTGGCTAAAAAAGTTCTCCTGAATGCATTTTAGGAATTCCGCACCCTCTATACCTTTCACACTAATTTTATCCCAGTTTATATTAGGGTAGTTGAAATCCCCTACGATTACTACCCTATAGTATTTGCCTACATATCTGCTCTTCTATCTCTGACAGTTTGGGGGTCCATAGTACACTCCCAGCAGTGATCTCGCCCCTTTTTTGTTGTTCAGTTCAACCCATATGGCCTTATTTGATGATCCTTCTAACATATCCCTCCTCACAGCTGTAATTGCTTCTTTAATCATAGAAAGATAGGAGCAGGAGTAGGCCATTCAGCCCCTCGAGCCTGTTCCGCCATTTAATGAGATCATGGCTGATCATCCAAATTCAGTTAGATTTAGGGTTGTTATCAACCTGAAACGTTTTCTCTCTCCACGGATGCTGCCTGGCCTGCTGAGTTTTTCCAGCGTTTTCTGTTATTTCGGATTTCCAGCATCCGCAGTATTTTGCTATCCCATCCAAATTCAGTCCCTGCTTTCTCCCCATATCCCTTGATCTCTTTAGCCTTAAGAAATATATCTAACTCCTTCTTGAATATATTTAATGAATTGGCCTCAACTGCTTGTGTGGTAGAGAATTCCACAGGTTCACCACTCTCTGGGTGAAGAAATTCCTCCTCATCTCAGTCCTAAATGGCTTACCCCTTATCCTTAGACTGTGACCCCTGGTTCTGGACTCCCCCGCCATCAGGAACATCCTTCCTGCGTCTAGTCCTGTTAGAATTTTATAAGTTTCAATGAGATCCCCTCTCATTCTTCTAAACTCTAGCGAATAAGTCTAATCGACCCAATCTCTCCTCATACATTATTCCTGCCATCCCAGGTATCAGTCTGGTGAATCTTCGCTGCACTCTCTCCACGGCAAGAACATCCTTCCTCAGATAAGGCAACCAAAACTACACACAATACTCAAGGTGTGGTCTCACCAAGGCCCTGTACAACTGCAGAAAGACATCCTTGCTCCTGTACTCGAATCCTCTCGCTATGAAGGCCAACATACCATTTGCCTTCTTAACCGCCTGCTGCACCTGCATGCTTACCTTCAGCAACTGGTGCACAAGGACACCCAGGTCTCGTTGCACTTCCCCTTCTCCCAATCTATTGCCGTTCAGATAATAATCTGTCTTCCTGTTTTTGCCACCAAAGTGGATAACCTCGCATTTATCCACATTATACTGCATTTGCCATGCATCTGCCCAATCACCCAACCTGTCCAAATCATACTGGAGTTTCTCTGCATCCTCCTCACAGCACACACGCCCACCCAGCTTTGTGTCATCTGCAAACTTGGAGATATTACATCTAGTTCCCTCGTCTAGATCATTTATATATATTGTGAACAGCTGGGGTCCTAGCACCGATCAATACCGCGACCCCACCTCCCTCTATCCTGTCTGAAAACCCTGTAACCAGGAATGTTGAGCTGCCATACCGTAATGACAGGAATACTTTAGAATAGAGGGATTGGCAAGTCAGTTGGGACAGTTAAGACATTCCAGTAATGGGAGGGGAGGAAAGAGGAGCGCAGGCGTTAAAATCCCTCCATGGCCGCACCCCTTCTTCCTATCTGAAACTTAGCAGTGTGAGTGCTCCGAAGCCAGGAGGGTGAGCCCTGTCTGTGTTCTCTGAAAGCAGTAGTGTTAGTACTGTGAACGCAGTAGCCTGTCTCTGAAAATTACTGGATCAAATTTCACATTCCCGACAAACTGCTTGGTGGTGTCGCAAATAGACACGACTCCAGTTAAGGCATCGAATGAAGCGTCTGCCTGCGAGATCACCAAACTGGAAAGTTAGGGACTGTTAAAGGCCACATCTGCATAAGGAATGTGGACAAGTTGCCCATAAAAGAGGCCTTTTGTTCTCGAACTGTCTTTAAGCCTAATGATTTGATTGCTGTGGAACATGTGAATTGTCACTGAACTTGGAACTTAAGGTGTTCTGAATTTCCTGGCCCAATACAAGTGTTTGTATTAAGTTTGCACTGAATGCTTAATAAATCTCTGATCAACAATCCATGCCGTGAAACCTATTCTTGAGAACATCCAGCGTCTCACCTTAATAAGGGACACAACTCTATCTCTGCACCAGAATAATACATCTTTTTATAGGTTTTTTTGGGCTTGAGCCAGCCTCTGATATGATGCCTATTTGAACCATTTCTGGCAGTGGATTTAACAGAGGAGGGCCCAGTGAACATTATTTTTATAACATCCACAGTTCCTCATCAGCTTCCCAAGATATCCCAAAGTGCAGGCACCCTTAAATATGGCACTGACTGGGGTAAAGCCTTCATATCCACAAAAACACTGATAACAATCCAGCACAGGCAAGGTACCTTTAATTAAAAAAAAAAATGCTACCCCTCAAAGCACCGACTCACTTGGTCCACAGATGTGAAGTTCTCCACTGATCATCAGCAGGGCCTGTAAAGCCAAGCCTGACACAGGCACTTGGAGCAACAATGCAGATTTCCTCCCCTAACCCAGGCTGTGGCATCTCAACTGCTGAAGGCCTTGAATTATACTGTTGGGGGAGGGGGGGTTGCGGATGGTCCAGTGTTGGGGCACACGCGGGTTGAGTTACCACTGACACCAATGCTTTGACCTGTACCCCATGCAAACTATACAGGAAGAGAGATTAGGCACAACCGAAGCTGCAGGTTGAAAACTTCAATGTAATGGGACTGTACAAGAACTCTTTCTGCAGCACTCACATTGCCAACTTCAAAACGGGTGAAATACAGAAAAATGTGAAACAAAAAACATTGCAGCTCTGCCCCTCGGCTAGCCCAACAAAACAATAAGATCTTTTACTGCACAACCATATATAATTACACTATATCTCGTATACTGTGAATATCCTAACATTAGGACGTGATCTCGCCACTTAGGGTCCCAGGCTTTTGAATAGAGTCATGTATTATTCGATGCAATCCTGGAACCAGCAACTCGGGTATAATATGTTCATCGAATCCAGTTGTCGCCACAGCCAATTTGGTCTTCCCACCCATCGGGACACCTTCCGTATTGCACAGAACAGGATTCCATTGTTAAAAAGGGACTCCGAAAGAAAAAAAAAAATCACATCCTCACTCAAAGATGGTCTGTTACTCTAAAAAGACAAGCTTGAGCAGTTCAATGAAAGTGTGGCAGGCTCCTTGGAATGCCCAGATGTGCGATCTGTTCTTTTCAGGGAACGACACGGAATGTAACTGTACCGTCACCGATTAATCTGCCGAGGATTCACCACTGCGGCCGTGCGCTGCACAAATTGATTCAGTCGAATTTGCGGGCCCCAAGTTTCAGTGGTCCTTTGGCACCTTTTCTCTCCGCTCGTTTTGCTTCTATTTCCCGCTTCCTTTCCTCTCGCTTTTTCCTGGCGAGATCAGATTTACTTAACCCTGCGGGGGGGGAGGAAATCAAAGATCAGTTATCCAGGAGGACATGAACCACATGCTACAGACAGCAACTTGTATTTATACAGCGCCTTTAACGTAGTAAAACGTCCCAGGGCGCTGCACAGGAGGGTTAACGAAATTTGACAGCGAGCCACACAAGGATCGATGACCAAAAGCTTGGTCGAAGAGGTAGGTTTTAAGGAGCATCTTAGAGGAGGAGAGAGAGGTGGAGAGCAATGTTCCCTGTAAGCTGCACTTTGTTCTGCACGGCCTGCTTTTAATGCGCGGTCCCTTTAAATTTCTACGCACGCGCGATGTTTACAATGCAAAAGCCAGTAAGCGAACCTTTTGAGATTCTTGCGTGGCCGCGCACCTTAGCGAGAACATTGGTAGGAGAGGCGGAGCGGTTTAGGGAAGGGAATGCCAGAGCTTAGGGCCCAGGCAACTGAAGGCATGGCCACCAATGGTGGAGCGATTAAAAATCAGGGGATGCGCAAGAGGCCAGGAAACATTTCAAACAAACTGGGCCCAACTCCCCCTCCCTTGACAGCACAGATTTCTATTGGGTTACAGCAACCATCACCTCACTGAGTGGCTATTTGCAATGCAGCCAAGCCTGATCCCATCCTCGCTCACTCACTCACTTCACGACAGAGGTCAGTAGGTGGCGATCAGGGACTGCCTGATGTTTTGCTCCCTCTCCCAAGCACGGGGGAAAACAAATTGTAGCATCATAGAAGCTGCCCTGGCTGAGGTCAGTTAAGTCAGTACAGGCAACACGGTGGCATAGTGGTTAGCACTGGTGCCTCACAGCGCCAGGGACCCGGGTTCGAATCTGACCTCGGGTGACTGTCTGTGTGGAGTTTGCACATTCTCCCCGTGTCTGCGTGGGTTTCCTCCGGGTGCTCCGGTTTCCTCCCACAGTCCAAAAATGTGCGGGTTAGGTTGATTTGGCTATGATAAATTGACCCTTAGTGTTAGGGGGGGATTAAATATGTGGGGTTATGGGGATAGGATGGGATATGTTAGGGGGAATTAAATACGTGGGGTTATGGGGGTAGGGTGGGATATGTGTACTGTGGGGATTAAAGCAGGGACAGGGTACTGGATTTGGATGATCAGCCATGATCGTATTGAATGGTGGAGCAGGCTCGATGGGCCGAATGGCCTACTCCTGCTCCTAGATTCTATGTTTCTAGGCCAGAGATTGAACCTGGAACCTTCTGATCTGCAAGGTTCAGTACGACACCAGGGGGTGCATTTACCCAGGAGAGATTTTGTCTTACAATCCTGACAGCATCCTGCATGTATTTTGCTGAAATTGAACTTAATGTACCTTTGGGATAAAAGAATTGTAGTTGAGAGGGTTGTCCTATGAGGAGAGATTGAGCCTATACTCTCTGGAGTTTAGAAGAATGAGAGGTGATCTCGTTGAAACATAAGCTTCTGAGAGGGATTGACAGGGTAGACGCTGAGAGGCTGTTTCCCCTGGCTGGAGAGTCTAGAACCAGGGGTCACAGTCTAAGAATAAGGGGTCGGCCATTCAGGACTGAGATGAGGAGGAATTTCTTCACTCAGAGGGTGGTGAATCTTTGGAATTCTCTACCCCAGAGGACTGTGGAGGCTCAGTCGTTGAGTATATTCAAGGCTGAGATCGATCGATTTTTGAACTCTAGGGGAATCAAGTGAATCGGGCGGGAAAGTGGAGTTGAGGTAGATCAGCCATGTGGCTTGCTCCTGCTCCTATTTCTTATGTTCCACTATAACAGACCCACACAAAGACTGAGCTTACCAGAGCCTTAGTCTTGGTGTGGGTCTGTTGTAGTGGAACATAAGACACTGGTAAGCTCAGTAACTCCAGCAGAATGTTAAGACCCCCGGTGAAAGGGTCCTTCATTGAATCCCTGCTTTGACGGAGTGGCTTCACTCACCACCGAAGCACTAAAAATGAGGAAAAGTCAGTACCAGGCGAGTACACAGCAGCTCCTGAACCAGCACTTCACGTTTCCTCAGTTTCGGTACTCTGGGACTGGGGTGGCCCAGCTGTTCGGAAGATTTGGCTTTCTTCGAAGTGAATGAGGTGGATCGGCCTCAAAACCTGCATCTTCGGAGCAGCGTCAGGTATGAGTGAGGTTCTCCACATAAATACCATGCATCCTTTCTGGATTTTAGGTGGGGGTGGGTGGAAGAGTAAAGGAAGCTTGGGAGCACTCACCTTCGGCCCTCCCAGCAGCCAGCTGGTGTACTGGGACCCCTCACCATCAGCTCTCCCAGCTGGTGTACGGGGACTGGGAGCCCTCACCTTCAGCTCTACCAGTACCGTGCTGGTGTACTGGGACTGGGAGAATTCATCTTCAGTTTTCCCAGCAGCTCAGCTGGTGTACTGGGACTGGGACCCCTCACCTTCAGCTCTCCCAGCTGGTGTGGGGGGGACTGGGAGCCCTCACCTTTCCCTGCTGGTGTACTGGGACTGGAAGAAGTCACCTTCATCTCTCCCAGCAGCCAGCTGGTGTACTGGGACTGGGAAAAGTCACCTTCAGCTCTCCCAGCACCCAGGAGGTGGTATATTGGGAGCCGAGACCCGAGAAGGAAAATGTGACCAGACCATAACTGGTTAACTAGAACTATTTTATTTAGTAACCTCAATCTGCTGTGGCAGCGTTGATGAGAAAGAAAACCTTTTTCGGGGCACTGGAGTCGGCCACCACAGCGCCAGTCTCTGGACTTGGTCATAAATCGAGTTCCAGCCTTGTCCAAATGCCCTGCTTTCAGTAGCCGGAGGACTTTAACATGGTTACACAGAATTTTACAGTTAATTCCATTAAATTAAACTTTCACGCACAGTGAATTTCAACCTTCACTTGGTGGGGGACCAGAGCAGCCGGCTTCAGTGTTTGCTGTAGAATTCCCAGACCCAGAGTCACGCGGCATTCATTCACACAACTGCTCTAATGGGATTTTCCATTCTCCTGGCTTCGTACCTCCCAGCTAACGGCAACCAAACAAACAATCGGCACCGACCGCGTTCCCTGTATAAGCAGTGAACTGACCTGGCTCTGCATCCACAGACTCCCAGTTCTCCTCGGTGTCCCAGCCACTAGCCGTGTCAGCTTCCCACACATCCTCATTTTTCTACGGAGAAGACAAAAATGATACAAACTCAGCTCAAAGACGACAGCTTGCATTGATACAGCTCCTTTAATGTAGCAAAACATCCCAAGGTGCTTCACAGGAGCGTAAACCAAACAAAATTTGACACCGAGCCCCATAAGGAGATATTAGGACAGGTGACCAAAAGCTTGGTCAAAGAGGGAGGTTTTAAGGAGCGTCTTAAAGGAGGAGAGAGAGGCGGAGAGGCTGAGCCACCACAGCCCTCTGGGGTAGAGAATTCCAAAGATTCACCACCCTCTGAGTGAAGAAATTCCTCCTCATCTCAGTCCTAAATGGCCGACCCCTTATTCTGAGACTATGACCCCTGGTTCTAGACTCCCCAGCCAGGGGAAACATCCTCCTTGTATCTACCCTGTCAAGCCTTGTAAGAATTTTGTATGTTTCAATGAGATCACCTCCCATTCTTCTAAACTCCAGAGAATATCGGCCTAGTCTACTCAATCTCTCCTCCTAGGACAACCCTCTCATCCCAGAAACCAGCCTGGTGAACCTTTGCTGCACTCCCTCTATGGCAAGTATGTCCTTCCTTCGGTAAGGAGACCAAAACTGCGCAGTACTCCGGGTGTGACCTCTAAGAAATAGCTGTTAGATTCAAAGATGGGTTTTAATTCTTAGAACAGAGACTGACAACATGCAGCCGGGAACAGATAGCAGAAATGCCAGCAGGGTCGAATATCAAGCATCAAAAGACAAATAGAAGTGATAAGGGAATCGTAAAATGCAAAACAACACAGGGTGTGGGATAATAGACAAAAATGGAGCCGAAAAGTCATAAAATGTCCTTAAAGAAACATAACAAAACATTCCTCAGAAAGATAAGAGGGAGGCCTTGTCAGCCATGCAGAAAGGGACGGCGAGGGATGCTTTCCCGCTTCACAATTGGACAATAGGATGGGGGATCAAATGATTGACACCAGGTGATTACCAGCCCACCGAAATAACTATAGACGACCGAGAGGGGGAATCAGGCAGTTAGGGGGCAAAGGCTTCCCCGAGGTGGCTACGGCCCAACACCTTGGTCAAGTTTAGCCTCTGAGGTGGCTGACGGCCTAACACCTCCAACAGCTCGAGGGACGACCCAATGGAAGTGACCGCTGCCGCAGAAATCCACCCAATCCGGGAGTCGTAGATCGCTCTCTACTGTCACGGGTTGGATGTCTGTTATACTCAGCTTAAACCATATGGAGTATCTGATTATGCTTTAAAACTGTAGCTCTTTAATAAAAGCCTTGCAACTGCTAAAACTCTTTGGGTAATGTGCGTGTGGCCTGTGATCCTAATCTTACACCTCACCAAAGGGATTTAAACACAAGAATGAGAATTTTGTATTGGAGGCACTGGGAGCCAATGCAGGTTGGCAAGACCGGGGTGAAAGGGGGAAGGGGCTTGGCTTGTTTGAGCGGAGGTTGCACAACGTGGAGGACCCGAGGACAGCCTTTCAATAGTTCCTGTAGGATTCAGGCCCAGTGCTTCAGAACCAGCTCATAGCCTGAAGCTAGTGCCGCTTTTTCTTCAAGCTTTGGAAGCTACACTAGGTCAGGCAATGGTATTTAACCTCTGCGACCTGGGTGCTAATCCAGACGAGACAGATGGGTGAAAGACTCCACTCTCTCTTGGCTGCAATGGGGCCGGTGTAAAATGACACGAGATTTTTTCTCAATCCAGTTCCGAGTAAACATGGGCCCACAAAAAAAATAATTGGCAAATGGACGAGAGGGGAAAGGAGGAGAATTTTTTCCCCCCACAGATGGTTGTTAAGATCTGGAACGCACCAGCTGGTGGAAGCAAATTCCATAGGCAATTGGATATGTACTTGAAGAGGACTCATCTGCAGGGGAAAGAGCAGGGGGGAGTGGGACTAATTGGAGAGCTCTTTCAAAGAGCCGGCACAGGCACGATGGGCCGAGTGGCCGCCTTCTGTGCTGTAGGATTCTATTCTAGGATTCACACACACAGGCTCCACAATGGTACCAGTTAGCACTAATTGGAAATCCCATCAAGAGAGGCCACAGGAAAGTTAGAAATGCCACATTGGTGCAGTAAGAGCTGCTCATCTCAGGCTGGGACTGAGGCACCTTGTTGCTGGCAGAGTAGAGAGCGGCTGCACCTGCCCTGGGAGTGTTTGATGGGACAGTGTAGAGGGAGCTTTACTCTGTATCTAACCCGTGCTGTACCTGCCCTGGGAGTGTTTGATGGGACAGTGTAGAAGGAGCTTTACTCTGTATCCAACCCGTGCTGTACCTGCCCCGGGAGTGGTTGATGGGACAGTGTAGAGGGAGCTTTACTCTGTATCTAACCCGTGCTGTACCTGCCCTGGGAGTGTTTGATGGGACAGTGTAGAGGGAGCTTTACTCTGTATCTAACCCGTGCTGTACCTGCCCTTGGAGTGTTTGATGGGACACTGGGCGACTGTAGTAGGAAGTGCTCCATTCCCCAGTTCTATATTCACCTGCTCTGTGGCCGGTGCTTGTGCGAGTGTGGCGAAGAAGCTCTCCTGTTTGCCCGTGCCGCCCGATTCATCCCAGTTGTATTCGCTCGCGAGCCGCATCTCCTGCCGACTCGCCGAGGCTTTGACCTTCAGGCTCTTGCTCTGGCTCAGCGCGATATCACTGCCCCATTCGTTGCTCCAGTTCTCATCTCCAGCCGAGGTCTGCCCCTGCGCTGCCTCGGCCGTGGGGGCCCAGCTGTCCTCCCAGCCTGCAGTGTCCCACTCGCAAGCTGTGGGGTTTGCCTCCTTGCTTCCAGCAGCAGCGACATTCTGCGAACGGTAAATATATTAAAAAGGTCTTGCGTGCAAGTGCTGTGCCCGTTGCTCCCCAGATTGTCATAAAATAGCACGTCCACTGTCTCACAACGAACAATGCCATGGGGCATCTGCTGGTAATAAAAGTCTCGCATATAGGGTACTGAAAGAGTTAATTTGAACTCATGTTAAATTAAATTAAAACCTCTCTTAGCTGTAAAGGGAATAGAGGTTATGTACGAAATAGAATAAGAACCCAGGTGGAGAGATAAGCATGGATGGGAGTTGGAAACATAGCAGCACTCAAGGCCAGAATACAATGGGCATCTGTGGAGAAAAATAATGGACAAATGTGTGAATGAGATATGGCCCAGTACTCAGGCAAACCTAGCAGCATATATACGTAATTGAATTGCTTTTAGTTTGTAGCTGACAAAGATAAGAAATATAACGAATTAACCGGTTTAGTTTGAATTGACATAATTGTAATCATGTGATATTTTGTAACAATGTGATTGGATAATTCTTAAATAAAAGGTTGTAATTGACAACGGGAGGTCGAGAAGCCGTGGTCACTAGGCTGGGTAAGGTCTGTGACGCTTCTCCCTGGAGATCTCTGAATATTAAATAAACTGTTTTGCTTTTACCCATCAACACAGACTGGAGTGAATTGATTTCTCCCTAACAGTATGGTCGTGGTTATGTTACCGGACTAGTAATCCAGAGGCCTGGACTAATGATCCGGAGACGCGAGTTCAAATCCCACCAAGGTGATTGACAAAAGAACCAGAGGTGACACGAGGAGAAACTTTTTTACGCAGCGAGTGGTTAGGATTTGGAATGCGCTGCCTGATGGGGCGGTGGAGGCAGATTCAATAGTAGACTTCAAAAGAGAATTGGACAAATACTGGAAGGAGAAAAAAAATAAAATCGCAGGGATATGGGGGCAGGGGTGGGGAGAGAGCGGGGCTCACTAGATCACTCTTCGAAAGAGCCAGCGCAGACTCGATGGGCTGAATGGCCTCCTTCTGTGCTGTGCTATTCAATGATTTGTTACAGGTAGGCGATGCTCAACCAGCAGACGTAAGGAACATCTTAAAGTGATTCACATCCAATTAGTTTGTTTTGCGGTCGAGGGACTGTTCTTATGTAGCCAAATGCAGCAGCCATTTTGCTATGAACTGCCAGAGAGGAATTGTCAGTTGCTTAAATTTTTTTGGGGTGATATTATTTGAGGGGGTGAAACGTCGGCCAGAACTCGGAGAACTTCCTGCTCCTTGAGTAGGGCCGTGGGATCATTTACATCCACCTGAACAGGCAGAGACGGGGCGCTGGTTTAACAAAGGCAGCACCTCCGACAGTGCAGCACTCCCTCAGTACTGCCCTGGAGCGTCAGATTAGATTATTAACTCGAACCACTGCTGTGGGGCTTGAACCACAGAAGTGTGCCGAGAAGGCAGAGGGTTCAAGCCCCACACCAGGGATTTATTTCCCAGTGGCCGATTACAACCCCCAATGCAGTTCCTCCATATATGAAGCTAGGCTAGAGAAGCTGGGACTGTTCTCCTTAGCGCAGAGAAGGTTAAGGGGAGATTTAATGGAGGTGTTCAAAATTAGAAGGAGTTTTGATAGAGTAAATAAGCAGAAACTGTTTCCACTGGCAGGAGGGTCAGTAACCAGAGGACACAGATTTAAGATATTTGGCAAAAAAGAGAGGGGCGATGAAGAGAATTATTTTCCGCAGCGAGTTATTGTGATCTGGAACGTGCTGCCTGAAAGGGCGGTGGAAGCGGATTCAATAGTAACTTTCAAAAGGGAACTGGATAAATACTTGAAGGGGAACAAATTGCAGGGATATAATCACACAGTATTTACAGCACAGTAAACAGGCCATTCGGCCCAACTGGTCCGTGCCGGTGTTTCTGCTCCACTCGAGCCTCCTCCCACCCCTCTTCATCTCACCCCATCAACATATCCTTCGATTCCTTTCTCCCTCATGTGTTTATCCAGCTTCCCCTTAAATGCATCTATACTATTCTCCTCAACCACTCCCTGTGGTAGCGAGTTCCACATTCTCACCACTCTGGGTAAAGAAATTTCTCCTGAATTCCCTATTGGATTTATTAGTGACGGCAACACCTTGGATTTTAACGTAGTAAAACGTCCCAGGGCGGGGCATCAGAAACGAGCAGGGAAGTGGGACTAACTGGATAGCTCTTTCAGGCTCGATGGGCGCCACGGCCTCCTCCTATGCTGCATGATGCGATGAAGCGACTGCCCGTGACATATCGCTGCCCCCTTCCAGCAAGGAGTCAAGGTTAACGAGGAGGAAGAGGCACCCACCGTTCCCTCGTTAAGTCTTTCTCTTGCTGGTCACACCCAATGACCTTTCAGAACCGCTGCGCCAGTCCTCCTTCTCGTTATGTCCCTCCGGCAAACAAAACAAATCAAAACCGGGCCGGCTGGTCACACACAAAGGTCGAAGGAAACAAGTCGCACCCCAAGTCACAGACAGCACGTCTTTCCACCCCACCTCCCCCAGGGACGGTCAGTCACACCAAGGGCTAGAAGAGCTTTGCTGGGAAGAGGCATATAGTTTACCCCATCCGCCGTGGGACAGAAAGGAATAGGCCACTGTCAAAAGTACAGCAACGGTAAAAAAGGACCAATAGGAGACAAAGGATGTTCCGCAACACCCACACTAGGAATGTATAAACAGCTTATGTCCATTAACAGTAGATGGTACAATGTAGAGTGCATACCTAACGTTTAATTGTACTCTGTGTAACGACTCTGTGTGCTGAAGCAAGAATAAAAGTGTTGCAACAAGAACCAAAAGCTGACTTAAAAAAAAAACTAATCGAGCGAATGACGCACACAGGTTATTAAATTCAATACCCCGGCCCCCCAGTAAAAGCGCTCCCCCCTCAACCCCGTCTCTCACGCGCATCACCGCAGCCTGTCTCACTGCAGGTTAATAATCACCAGCACCGTGGTGGATTACTGGCCCCAGGTTCCACACAAGAGCTTTCCAGCAAGCAGCGCGCACAGTCTTACTTACCCACCTCGGTCCAGTGCCCCCCACTCCCCACCACACCCCCCAGCAGTGTAAATGTGCTGCCATGCGCCCCTGTAGTTCCCGTGGCTGCTCGGCTGAGAGTACCGACCCCGGCAGCGCCGACGTACCCACCTCCAGGCTGCCCCAGTCTTCGTCGTCCCACCTTTCCGCCGTTTCATCTTTGTCCGCCGACTTTTCGGGGGGAGCTGGTGTCACGGGCTCGGCTGCGGGGCTGTGTTTATCACCTGAGAATTCAAGGTTACACATATTACACAGTGCTTACAGCACAGAAACAGACTTTGGCCCGACTGGTCCATGCTCCACACAAGCCGCCTCCCACCCTCCTCCATCTCACCCCATCAGCATATCCTTCTATCCCTTCACCCTCATGTTTATCCAGCCTCCCCTTAAATGCATCTCGTCTCAACCACTCCCTGTGGTAGCGAGTTCCACACTATCACCACTCTCATAGGAACAGGAGGAGGCCATTCAGCCCCTCGAGCCTGTTACCATAGGAACAGGAGGAGGCCATTCAGCCCCTCCAGCCTGTTACCATAGGAACAGGAGGAGGCCATTCAGCCCCTCGAGCCTGTTACCATAGGAACAGGAGGAGGCCATTCAGCCCCTCGAGCCTGTTACCATAGGAACAGGAGGAGGCCATTCAGCCCCTCGAGCCTGTTACCATAGGAACAGGAGGAGGCCATTCAGCCCCTCCAGCCTGTTACCATAGGAACAGGAGGAGGCCATTCAGCCCCTCAAGCCTGTTACCATAGGAACAGGAGGAGGCCATTCAGCCCCTCGAGCCTGTTACCATAGGAACAGGAGGAGGCCATTCAGCCCCTCCAGCCTGTTACCATAGGAACAGGAGGAGGCCATTCAGCCCCTCCAGCCTCTTCCCCCATTCGATGAGATCATGGCTGATCTGCGACCTAACTCCATCTACCTGCCTTTGCCCCATATCCCTTATTACCTTTGGTTAACAAAAATCTATCAATCTCAGATTTAAAATTAACAATTGACCCAGCATTGTGGAAGAGAGTTCCAAACTTCTACCACCCTTTGCGTGTAGAAGTGTTTATTCTGTGGGTAAAGAAGTTTCTCCTGAATTCCCTATTGATTTATTAGTGACTATCTTATCTTGATGGCCCCTAGTTCTGGTCTCCCCCACAAGTGGAAACATCTTCTCTATGTCTACCCTATCGAACCCTTTCATAATCTTAAAGACCTTGATCAGGTCACCCCTCAGCCTTCTCTTTTCTAGAGAAAAGAGCCCCAGCCTGTTCAATCTATCCTGATGGGTAGAACCTCTCAGTTCTGGTATCATTCTAGTAAATCTTTCTTGCACCTTCTCCAGTGCCTCGATATCCTTTTTATAATATGGCGACCAGAACTGTTCACACATAGGATTGAACAAAGTCAAACACAGACAGCAAAAGGCAGCGGGAATCCGCAGACAAAAAAAATCACAACCTTCTCTCGTTTCAGGGGTGGCTCCGGGTGCCTGCACCGCAGTGGGTTGTCCTTCTGCCGGCTGCCCTCCCGACGCTGGGTTCCCTCGGATAAACTTCGAGGTGAGAGTGGAGACACCCGTGACGGCCCAGCCAGCCCAGCTGCCGGCCAGGACCCCGGTGGGACTCGCCGAAGCCGAGTTGACATCCTTCTCTGCAAACGACAAGACGACAAGCGTTTCATTGAGGGGGAACAAATGCCCACAAAGCTCAGGGTCAGCTCCAATGTCCCCTCGAATTTGTTTGTGTGTGTGTGCGTGGTCCCTTTAAGCGCCTGTGCGGTTATTTCCATTGAAGAGCCGGTGAGCGGCTTGCGCTGGACCGCCAGGCGGCTTAGCGGGAACGTTGGTCAGGTCCCTTTGCAAGATCCCACAAACAGCAATAGATAAGCGATCAGTTAATGTGCTTTCCCCCCACGGGCAGTAAGACGGGGCCTCGGTTTAACGCCTCCTCCGATATTGCAGCGCTCCCAGAGTACTGCACTGGCGCGCCAGCTGAGATTAGGGGCTGAAGTGAGGCTCGAAGCCAGTGCCTTTTTTGATTCAAGAGGCAAGAGTGCTACCCACTGAGCCATGGCCGACACTTGCACGCAACCCGGCCTGCCCTATGCTGGGTGTATGAACAAACGAGAGGCGCGCATGTCGTGTCCAGTTGGGATGGGCGAAGGATGCACGACATTCGAGATGGGCGATAAATGCTGGGCCTTGCCAGCGACGTCCAGATACATCCCATGAACGAATAAAAAAAAAGAAAAGAAATTGCAGCAAGCGTTGAGTGGCCTGTTCAAAAACAGCCCAGGGAAAGGTGAAACTATTTTTTTTGGGTGGGTCCAGTCAAAGCGTTCCGCCTCCTTCCCCACCCAGCTCAGAACGGGAGCCGGCCGACCGACATCCTGCCCTCCCGCGGCCGGTGAGCTGCCAGTTAGCCATCCCGTTAAGGTCTGGTGCCCGGCAGGGACTGTGGTAATCATGGGAGGTGCCCGGGGGGGGGGGGGGGGGGGAGTGAAGAAGGAAGGGTCAAAGATCAGGTCACTGCTGCTTCTCCCCCCTCCCCCCCAAAGCACCTCACCTCTCAACCCCGCCAACATTCCGACTTGCACACTCACCCACTTCGAGGAGTTTGGACGGATCTTCCGAGACCATCTCCAGCTTTGCCAGGAAACTCCGGATTGCCTTAAAGGCCTGAAAGGACGTTGGAGAAATATATATGAATGGGCTGGGGAGGAGGGCTTAAAAATACTAAAGTTACTGGGAACGGAAAGGCAACTGGTCAGTGCCAGCACTTGCAAAGTACCACGGCACCCAGCACACTCTCTCACGCCCCCTCAGACACTTACTCTATCCAGCTCCCTCTTCGACTTGCTGACTATAACTGTCTCCCTACACCAACTTCCCCTCGGTGTAAAGTTGACACCGTGTGCTCACTTTCCCCCTTCTGGGTGCCTGCCTCCCTGCTGTGGAGTTTGATTATGTCGAAGAGAACATCTCTCAATATTAATCACCGCTCCTCTTAAGAACATAAGAAACAGGGGGCAGGAGTTGGCCAATTGGCCCCTCGAGCCTGCTCCGCCATTCAATAAGATTGCAGTAACCAAAATGAATATCATACTTTAGGTTAATGTTAGAATATGTATAACATAGCATCAATGTACAGGGTGGAGGTGGCAAATTAATCCATGCCCTGAGTTAAACGGTAGACAGGTCTGTATTCATTAGACAAGACTTAGATGGTGGGAAATTAAACTGCAGAGTCAGTTGCAGAGTATGACTTGTGGGAAAATTAAGGAGGGTACCTACTCAGCAAGGCAGGATAACACGCATACAAGATAACATACATAAGGATTGAGTGACGATGTGGCCTTCGCTTGTTTGTGAAGCTACAACATGGCTGGCCAGAAGACAAAATGGCTTACATCGAAGTCAAGTTGAACTAATTATACTATGCTTGCTTTGCAGAAGTACATGAGCAGGTCACAAGGTCAGAATCTGTGCTTTGAAGAGATTGTGACTCTCAGACTACACGAATAGATAAGAAAGAAGGCCACGATGATAGAGGGGTTGGGATAAGTCAATTAAGCAAAAACATGGTTGACTGCAGAATGTGGGAAGAAAGCGTAAAAATGTCACGCGGTAGAAGTAATGGATATAATGGAATACTAGACATAGAAACATAGAATTTAGGAGCAGGAGTAGGCCATTCGGCCCGTCGAGCCTGCTCCGCCATTCAATACGATCATGGCTGATCATCCAAATCCAGTACCCTGTCCCTGCTTTAATCCCAACAGTACACATATCCCACCCTACCCCCGTAACCCCACGTATTTAATTCCCCCTAACATATCCCATCCTATCCCCATAACCCCACATATTTAATCCCCCCTAACACTAAGGGTCAATTTATCATAGCCAAATCAACCTAACCCACACATTTTTGGACTGTGGGAGGAAACCGGAGCACCCGGAGGAAACCCACGCAGACACGGGGAGAATGTGCAAACTCCACACAGACAGTCACCCGAGGTCCCCTAGGGCAGGATGAGACTGATAAGATTATGTATAAAAATGTAATTTACTAAGCTGTCGTTGGAGTCGGATCCAAGAGCGGTCTTGGAAGGTTCTCCCCAGGCCTGTGAATAAAGACCGTTTTGAACCATCACTCGAAGTCTGTCATCTGTACTGAAGCTAAGCGTCGACCTTGTATATCACTTGGTCTGCTGATTGCTTACAACAATTGTCTAACTATCTGTAGAAAGTATATTCTGTACTGAAGCTAGGTGTCGACCTTGTATATCACTTGGTCCGCTGATTGCTTACAACAAAGATCATGGCATAACTCCACTTTCCCGCTCTCTCCCCCATCCCCCTTGACTCCCCTGTAGCTCAAATATCTGTCAATCTCCGCCTTGAATATATTCAATGACCCCGCCCCCACAGCTCTCTGGGGTGGAGAATTCCAAAGATTCACGACCCTCTGAGAGAAGAAATTCCTCCCCATCTCCGTCTTAAATGGGTGACCCCTTATCCTGAAACTATGCCCCCTCGTTCTAGATACCCCCACGAGCGGAAACAGCCTCTCAGCATCCACCCTGTCAATCCCCCTCAGAATCTGATAGGTTTCAATAAGATCACCGCTCATTCTTCTAAACTCCAAAGAGTAAAGGCCCAACCTGCTCAACCTTTCCTCGTACGTCAACCACCTTCATCCCAGGAATCAACCTCGTGAACCTTCTCTGCACTGCCTCCAATGCAAGTATATCCTTCCTTAAATATGGAGACCAAAACTGTACGCAGTACTCCAGGTGCGGAGTACTGCTCTTAATTCCACGTCGTGCGACTCAAATGATCCGACAATTCCATTTTTCTGCCACAATGTTTTCCGTGTTATTTACTTTGCTTACATCAAATTATTGGGCAACTGGAATGGGTGTTCTGTCGGCAGTAGACTATATACCAAGCTTTTGCCTTTGTGGCGTGTATAAAGTTCGGATCTGGCACAGGCACGATTCACCGCTGTAAGATTGTACGATCCCTGTTGCCATGAACTCTCCGATATCTCCAGTTACTGATACGAATAGATCTTAAGGGTTGGATTTTCCAAGCCACGAGGAGGCGGGACAGCCCGTAAAAATCGGAGAAAGTGGGGGCGGATGGCAAAGCCGCCCCCATCCCGCCTCCGTGCCCTTTTGCCAGGAGGCGGGAGGATGTGCAGCTTCGGGTCCCGTCTCCTGGAGGCGGGAAAGGCTTTTAATCCTTTTAACTGCCTGTTAACAGGCAAGAAAAAAGGATTAGTGCCATTTTACCTTCACAGATGAAGGCTTCCCGACCTCGGAGAACCCCGCCGCCGGGTTGGAGGAGGTCTGCGGCGGTCGGAGGCACCCGGAAGTAAGATGTACAGGTGAGTGATGGGTGTCAATTTCAGGTAATGGCTGATGGACCCTCCGATCCATCAGACATCTGAAATTTACTTATTTTCAATGTTTGATGAGTCCTCACCACAAAGCCTCATCAAGCTAAAGAGAATGTCAGTGTTTGACAGCTTCACAGAGCTGTCAAACGCTGTCATTTCTTCTTTCAAGAAGTCTTGACAGATAGCACGTCTGACGTTGACGTGATCTGTCAGTGACTTCCTCCCTAATTGGCCTGCTGAGCCTGCAGGGCGGGCTTAACAAGCTCAAATCAGGGGAAAATCCCTCTGATTGGTCAGGCGAGGATGGAGGCGGGACATTGACACGACAAGCCGCAGTCCCGCCTCCAACTCGTGTCCATTCACAAAATCCAGCCCACAGTGTCTGATTTATCCAGCAACAGTGCCAAGATCAGCCCTTTCCAAACCTCCAGGCCCACAGAACTCAGACAGGAGACACCAGCGAGTGAGAAAGACGAGGGTAAACTGGACCCAGTTGCCCGGGCTTCATGTGGCCCTTGGGCCATGGCTGGGACACTCCAGCCTTGACATCGCGAAGATCTGCCCGGACCTTTTGTCCGGGGTAAGAGCCCAGTTCTCGTATTAGGAACGCAAGAAATAGGAGCAGGAGTGGGCCATTCGGCCCCTCGAGCCTGCTCCACCATTCAATAAGATCATGGCTGATCTTCGACCTCAACTCCACTTCCCGCCCCATCCCCATATCCCTTGATTTCCCACGAGTCCAAAAATCTATTGATCTCAGCCTTGAATATACTCAAAGACTCAGCATTCACAGCCCTCTGGGGTAGAGAATTCCAAAGATTCACCACCCTCTGAGTGAAGAAATTCCTCCTCACGGCCGACCCCTTATCCCGAGACTGCGACCCCTAGTTCCAGACTCTCCAGCCAGGGGAAACATCCTTCCTGCATCAGTCAATCCCCTTCAGAATCCTATGTTTCAATCAGACCACATCTCATTCTTCTAAACTCCTGAGAACACAGGCCCATTCTACTCAATCTCTCTCTCCCCTTCAGAGGCTGCTTACCTGATCTCGCACATTCTTGTCAGGATCCACTGCCAACGGACTCAGCACCAGAAGGATTTTGTAAGCACAGTCACGGACTGAATAGCAATTGTGGGTGGCAGCAAATCCCAGGACGCCAGCAGCCCTGGAGGGAGCAAACGGATCCTTTGTGGCTCGGGAGAAGGCGGAGAGGAGAACTCTCTGCCGTGTCTGCAAAAGAAAACAACTGAAATCCTAATCTGGGACAGGACAGAGCAACGTTATACCATGCTACAGCGGTTCGTGGATGTTTCTGAATGGGGAACAAATATTGACACACTCCCGGGGACTCCCTACAAATATTGACACTCCCGGGGAACCCCTACAAATATTGACACTCCCGGGGGCCCCCTACAAATATTGACACTCCCGGGGGCCCCCTACAAATATTGACACTCCCGGGGGCCCCCTACAAATATTGACACTCCCGGGGGCCCCCTACAAATATTGACACTCCCGGGGGCCCCCTACAAATATTGACACTCCCGGGGGCCCCCTACAAATATTGACACTCCCGGGGACCCCCTACAAATATTGACACTCCTGGGGACCCCCTACAAATATTGACACTCCCGGGGGCCCCCTACAAATATTGACACTCCCGGGGACTCCCTACAAATATTGACACTCCCGGGGAACCCCTACAAATATTGACACTCCCGGGGAACCCCTACAAATATTGACACTCCCGGGGAACCCCTACAAATATTCACACTCCCGGGGGCCCCCTACAAATATTGACACTCCCGGGGACTCCCTACAAATATTGACACTCCCGGGGAACCCCTACAAATATTGACACTCCCGGGGAACCCCTACAAATATTGACACTCCCGGGGACCCCCTACAAATATTGATACTCCTGGGGACCCCCTACAAATATTGACACTCCTGGGGACCCCCTACAAATATCGACACACTCCTGGGGACCCCCTACAAATATTGACACACTCCCGGGGACCCCCTACAAATATTGACACACTCCCGGGGACTCCCTACAAATATTGACACTCCCGGGGAACCCCTACAAATATTGACACTCCCGGGGACCCCCTACAAATATTGATACTCCTGGGGACCCCCTACAAATATTCACACTCCCGGGGACCCCCTACAAATATTGACACTCCCGGGGACCCCCTACAAATATTGACACTCCCGGGGACCCCCTACAAATATTGACACTCCCGGGGACCCCCTACAAATATTGACACTCCCGGGGACCCCCTACAAATATTGACACTCCTGGGGACCCCCTACAAATATTGACACTCCCGGGGGCCCCCTACAAATATTGACACTCCCGGGGACCCCCTACAAATATTGACACTCCTGGGGACCCCCTACAAATATTTACACACTCCTGGGGACCCTGTCCTAACTTTTTGATAATGTCAGCTATCCAAACAGTGCTGTAGTTGCGGAAAACATTTTTGAATAGAACAAATTGGTCATTCAAGCAACACACAGAGAGATACGGAAGACAGGCGTTACCGAGGCAGCTCACAGTATGCCTGGCTCCAGAAGGTCGGGAATCTGACGCGTGAGCACACCCTGTGCCTCAGTGGGTAAATGCCCCGTCCCGGTGTAGTGCTGAGCCACAGGGTTCGAGGTAGCTCATTTCAGCCAGGCAGCACTGGGGAAGGGACACCTGCTCCTGGGCAGCTGCCCTGTGATCCCCCGGTGGAAAGCGTGCTTGCTCCTCCAACACTCACTGTCTAGGCACGAGAAAGATGCCTCTTGGGCGGAGGAACGCACCCCAGCAGGAGTCAGCGCCTTCAGCAGATGAGCAAGGAAACGTAGATCGCCAGTACTTACGTTGGCGTTGAGATAGGAAGAGATCTTCCCCAAGCAGACGGTGGTGTTGCAGCGAATGGGGCCTTGATCGTCCTTTGCCTGCAGCCGTGCAAAGTGTTTCATCAGCTCCAGATTCAGGTTGTTATCGTTGAGCTTCGGGGCGAGCAGCAGCATTGACTGGAACCGAGAATAAGCAGAGAGAACTCAGCAAAACCACAGGCAGCGGGGTTTGAGCCCCCCCCCCCCCCACTCCAGGACTCCAGCTCTGTAATCTCGGGGGGGGGCGCAGCACTGAGGGGGCACTGCACGGTCAGATATACCGCCCTTCGGATGAAACGTTAGAAAGACTTGCATTTATACAGCGCCCTTCACAACTAATCAGAAACCCAATGGCCCAGGCCCAGCTGGTGACTAACGCACTGGCACAGTTATCTGCCAGCCCCCAGTGACAGGTCTACCCTCCTCGTCCCCCCCCCGCAAAGGCTGACTTGTTAAATCAACAGCAGGGACCCGCAGTGCGGTGGCCTGTCTCACGGGCCCTCTGCCACAGAGGGCTGTCGTGATTCAGAGCTTCCAACGCCAGGCACGTCATCAATCCCCCCACCACCCCAACCTCCCTCCAAAGAGAGCCCTGCCCTTGCCATGTGAACAAGTGTGTGAAATCCAACAGCACGAACCTTCACGGTCTGCTCTCTGATCGCGGGATTGGTGTCCATGAAGCCGTGCACGATGTGGGGGAAAATCTGCGCGTTCACCGTCGCCTCGTTCAGGTACTGGATAAACTGCTCCATCTGAAACAACACCGCACGGCACAGGTCATTGGCCGCTCGCGGGATCTTGCAGTGCGCAAAATGGCTGCCGCCTTTTCCTGTGCATCAACAGTCTGCCAACTAATTAACCGCACGCCGCGCTCTGGCTCGGGATAGAAGGCCGTGGGCTCGAGCCGCACTCCAGGACTTGAGCCCATGATCTAGGCGGTGGCTCCAGTGCAGCACTGAGGGAGTGTTGCATGGGCGGAGGTGCTGTTGTTCGGATGATACCGGGGGTAAAAGGGTTACATTATGAGGACAGGTTGCACAGACTGGGCTTGTATTCCCTCGGGTTTAGAAGGTTGAGGGGTGATCTAATCGATGTGTTTAAGATGATTAAAGGATTCTACAGGAGAGAGAGAGAGAGAGAGAGAGAAACTATTTCCTCTGGTGGGGGGAGTCCAGAACAAGGGGGTGTTACCTTAAAATTAGAGCCAGGCCGTTCAGAGGTGATGTCAGGATGCACTTCTTCACACAAAGGGTAGTGGAAATCTGGAACTCTCTCCCACAAAGAAGCTGTGGAGGTTGGGGGTCAATTGGAAATTTCAAAACTGAGATTGATAGATTTTTGTTGGGCGAGGGTATTAAAAGTTACGGAACCAAAGCAGGTAGATGGAGTCGAGGTACAGATCAGCCGTGATCTGATTGAATGGCGGAGCAGGCTCGAGGGGCCGATTCCTGCTCCCATTTCTTATGTTCTTACTACGAGCGCTCTAAACATGCCTGGTCGCAATGCTGTGAAGACACGTCTTAATTCTAACACTGGCTGAAACATTTGCTTTGCTTGTGCATTTAGTCAGCCACAACACCATCACTTTGCACTTAGAGGCTTACCTTCGCCTCTAAAGCAGCAAAACGTGTCTCGAGGTGCTTCACAGGAGCATTAACAAACAATCATTGGACACCGAGCAGCACAAGGAGATATTAGGACAGGTGACCAAAAGCTTGGCCAAAGAGGTCGGTTTTAAGGAGCGTCTTAAAACAGGAGAGAGAGGCAGAGAGGTTCGGGGAGGGAATTCCAGAGCTTGGGGCACGGCCGCCAATTGGGGGGGTGGGTGATGAAAATAAGGGATGCGCGAGAGGCCAGAACTGGAGGAGCGCAGAGATCTCGGAGGGTTACAGGGCTGGAGGAGGTTACAGAGAGGGGAGGGGCCGAGGAGGGATTTTGAACACGAGGAAGGAGAATTTTAAAATCGAGGGGTTGTCGCACAATGTTCCAAAACCATCGTCACAGACCTGCTGCAGCAGACGGATCCTCATGGCTCTGTCCGTCGACGAAAACATTTTCACCACAACAGGGATGATTTTCTGCTGATATTCTTCCGCACTGAGGAATTTCCCCACCTGCGGAGGTAACACTGAAACGTAAATGCGTTGTGCCCCTTAAAAATCAGCTCTTCCAATTCTGTTCGCCACACCCAACGAAGTGTTAGGGTAGGCGTTCCCCGCACTAAAGGCACTGACTCGTGTGACAGTACTTGCACTCCCCCCCGCCCCACAAGAATTCACAGACTGCGATGAAGAGCAGTGCAGACATGTGCAGACGGCTGGACGTACTTTGAAGAGCGGAGTGAGGATGACTGCTCCGGCGCTGCCGAACTCAAACGCCGTCAACAGCTGCGGGAGGATCTTGTGCTTGCAAAAATCTTCCGGGAAGTCGTCCAGCTGCGAACTCAGCTCCAAGAAGAAATTCTGGCGTTCGACCGGCTCCTTAATCTGCAGACGTGGGAGAGAGAGAGAGAGAGAGAGAGATGGAGCTCGTCAAATTCAGAGAACAGCAGCCCACCAACCTGGGGCGGCAGAGTTACACCCACAGACACCGGACTTTCTCCAGCACCTTTCACAACCTCAGGATGTCCCAAATTCGCTTCACAGCCAATGAAGTACTTTTTGAAGTGTGGTCACTGTTGTAATGTAGGAAACGCAGCAGCCAATTAGCACACAGCAAGCTCCCACAAACAGCAATGTGATAATGACCAGATCATCTGTTTTTAGTGATGTTGATTGAGGGATAAATATTGGCCCCAGGACACCGGGGAGAACTCCCCCTGCTCTTCTTCGAAATATTGCTGTGGGATCTTTTACGTCCACCTGAGGGGGCAGACGGGGCCTCGGGTTAAACGTCTCATCCGAAAGACGGCACCTCCAACAGTGCGGCGCTCCCTCAGTGCTGCCCCTCCGACAGTGCGGCGCTCCCTCAGTACCGCCCCTCCGACAGTGCTGCGCTCCCTCAGTACCGCCCCTTCCGACAGTGCTGCGCTCCCTCAGTACTGCCCCTCCGACAGTGCGGCGCTCCCTCAGTACCGCCCCCCCGACAGTGCGGCGCTCCCTCAGTACCGCCCCTCCGACAGTGCGGCGCTCCCTCAGTACCGCCCCTCTGACAGTGCGGCGCTCCCTCAGTACTGCCCCTCCAACAGTGCGGCACTCCCTCAGTACTGCCCCTCCGACAGTGCGGCGCTCCCTCAGTACTGCCCCTCCGACAGTGCGGCGCTCCCTCAGTACTGCCCCTCCGACAGTGCGGCGCTCCCTCAGTACCGCCCCTCCGAGAGTGCGGCGCTCCCTCAGTACCGCCCCTCCGACACTCCCTCAGTACCGCCCCTCCGACAGTGCGGCGCTCCCTCAGTACTGCCCCTCCGACAGTGTGGCACTCCCTCAGTACTGCTCCTCCGACAGTGCGGTGCTCCCTCAGCACTGCACTGGGAGTGTCAGCCTGGATTTTTGTGCTCAAGTCTCTGGAGTGGGGCTCGAACCCACAACCTCCTGACTTGGAGGCGAGAGTGCCATCGGCCTGATTAATATATCTATGAAATCAAGTCTCCTTTTTCCTTCAATATTTACTTGGCACACACATATAGTTGGATCACAAGGAGGATCCGGGGGTGCGGGAAATATAGGCCCAGAAATTGATCTCGCTCTGTTCCCGCGGGGGTAAGCCTTTCCCGCGATGTCTCACCTCGCTTATGCTTTTTCAGATCCAGCTCGCACGAACTTGATGTTCCAGACATCAGCTGTGCTGGGCTTGCGTATCCCAGCGGCGTAGTGAATTCGTGCGAGCTGTGGGATCACGTGACTTAGTTAGAGCCAATGGCAGCACACCATCTTCCATTCATAAGTTTCACATACATGCTGTGAAATCTATGAATCTTACACCCCCCCAAAATAACAGCTAAACCTCAATTAAATTAAAAAAAAACATCACATTAATAAAATAAGTATAGTTAATTAAATTAACCATTTTAAATAAAAAATAAAATTTTTGAAAAAATTTAAAATCTTTTAAAAAGTTATAAAAATAAACTTACCTGTCTTTAAAGTCTCTAAAAAAGATATACCTGTTAAAAAAAATTCAAAAAAACTTAATTCACTACTTACCTTCTTAAAAGTGGGTCTTACTCCTCCTTTTTACATTTCTAAAATCTTCAGTACTTACCTGCGCGTCCAAAGCATGAAGTGCACAGCGCGCACGCGATGCACCGAGGAACCGCCCCCTTTTCCAAAGAGCAATTGCCGGTTTTCAGCGCAAGCGCAGGGCATGCAGAAAACCGGCAATTGGAGTGGGAATACGCGAGAGTACGCAGTGCGTACTCTCGCGTCGCGGGATCAATTTCTGGGCCATTGTTTTTAGCTTTTAATAAATGTTCGGAATTAAAAATTCCTTTTCTCCCCCCCCCCCCCCGTAATCATTCTTGCCCCGTATATTTTCCCCGAATTTGTGGGGAAAATGGGTAACTTCACATTTCCCCACATTATACGCCATCTGCCACCATCGTGCCCAATCACGTAACCGGTCTATAATCCCTATATCTATATATGGGGAGTTCCCATTCCCAGCACATCACGGAGGAGCTGGGACCAGCAGTGGGAACCTCAAAGACCAAACGGCAGTGCCTCCTGGGGGCTGGGAGGGGGGAGAGGAGCCGCAGGTCGCGAATACCCTGTGCTGGAGCAACACAATCTCACCGGGACTATACTCTTGGTTAACAGAGGACCCGCTTGTAACCAACACACACCTCTCGCCTGGACTGACCTGAATCTCCTCCAGGAAGAGGTTGGTTTCGATAAACCTGTTGTTCATGAAACCATTCGGCCCCCGGCAACTCTGCAGAAATTTGGCCGGATTCGGCCTGATTTTGGGATTAGCGCCGACCAGCTCACAGTAATGGGGAACAAGAGACTTCGGGATCTGAAAGAAAGAAATGAAGGGGAAGGAAGAGAACTTAAAAGCAGCCAACGCTCAGCACTCGTAAGTAAAAGGAAACATAATTCAACTCCAGCTCCTTTACTTAAAGCTCGCGGCAAATTTCAGCACCACCTCCAATGCTGACTCGCGCTGCGGTTTAATTTGAAGATCACCGACAGCCAATGCGCCCTCTTATTTTAGTTTTGGTGCGCGGTGCCCTCCCATACAGAAGCCGGTGAGCGGCCTGCGCGGGTCCTCCAGTGGCCCTTCGCCGTTGGCGGGTGTCGGCAGGCTACGCAACTGTGGGGGGCAGCACAGCTGGACCCAGCCGCACCCTCACCCAAGATCGACACGCACGCACATTCCAGCGAGTTAGCGAACAGCGATCGGGAGCAGGGACCCTCCTTTGTTGGCCCAGGGCTGCCGAGATCAGCTAACCGAGGACAGACCACCGAACTCGGGCCTTCTTTTCAACTCTTACCGAAACCATGCCGATTATTAAAGGGCTACAATCCTAATGCGATGGGGCCTGGCACTAACTGCGTGCAGTTCTGGTCACCACATTACAGGAAGGATGTGATCGCACCAGAGAGGGTGCAGAGGAGATTTAAGAACATAAGAACATAAGAAATAGGAGCAGGAGTAGGCCAATCGGCCCCTCGAGCCTGCTCCGCCATTCAATAAGATCATGGCTGATCTGATCCTAACCGCCAATCTACTATCTATCACAGAACCATCTCCTGCATCTAACAGAATTGCACACACGAAATAGGAGCAGAATCAGGCTACACAGTCCCTGGGCCCGCTCCACTACCCACAGGGCCATGACCGATCCGAACCTAGACTCATGTCCAAATTCCTGCCCGCTCCCCGTAACCCTTAATGCCCTTTACTTCTAGGAAACTGTCTATTTCTGTTTTAAATTTAATTAATGTTGTAGCTTCTACAGCTTTTTGTGGCAGCATATTCCATGGACCTACCACCCTCTGAGTGAAGTAGTTCCTCCTCATCTCAGTTTTGAAAGAGCAGCCCCTTATTCTAAGACTATGTCCCCTAGTTCTCGGATGTTGCCAGGACTGGGGAATTTT
Organism: Squalus acanthias; assembly: GCA_030390025.1. Lineage (NCBI taxonomy): Eukaryota > Metazoa > Chordata > Chondrichthyes > Squaliformes > Squalidae > Squalus > Squalus acanthias. The sequence continues at coordinate 25,242,260 of CM059450.1, read as the reverse complement.
AGCTATGAGGAAAGATTGGAGAGGCTGGGGTTGTTTTCTTCGGAACAGAGGGGGCTGAGGGGAGATTTAATTGAGGTGCATAAAATTATGAGGGGCCTAGATAGAGTGGATAGGAAGGACCTATTTCCCTTAGCAGAGGGGTCAATAAACCAGGGGGCAGAGATTTAAAGTAATCGGTAGAAGGATTAGAGGGGAGTTGAGGAGAACTTTTTTCACCCAGAGGGTGGTGGGGATCTGGAACTCACTGCCTGAAAGGGTGGGAGAGGCAGAAACCCTCATCACATTTAAAAAGTACTTGGACATGCACTTGAAGTGCCGTAACCTACAGGGCTACGGACCAAGAGCTGGAAAGTGGGATTAGGCTGGATAGCTCTTTGTCGGCCGGCACGGACGCGATGGGTTGAATGGCCTCCTTCTGTGTCGTAAACCTCTACGATTCTATGATTGCAACAGCTTAGGATTCAGTGACTTTGCTTTGCAGATATACTGGCTTACCTTAAAGCTAATTTAGCACACTGGTACACCTACACTACAGGGAAAAATCATACTCAACCAATACTCTTCAACGCTCGGTGATGTGATCCTTGTGTGATACTCTGAAATACAACAACCTTGCATTTGTACGGTGCCTTTCACACTCTCAGCCTGTCTCAGTCACTGATGTACGTAGGCAACTGATTTGCCCAAGGCAAGATCTCACGAACAGCAAAGGGATAACTAAATGCCCAATTAATCTGTGTTCGATCTCTTACACTGTTCCAATGAAGCTCAACGCAAGCTCGAGGAATAGCACCTCATCTTTCGATTAGCCTTCTGGGCTCAACATTGAGTTCAACAATTTCAGACTATAACCCCATCCCCCATTTTTCAGGCTGTTTATGATTCTGCCATCCCCATTTGCAACATTTAATCTTTCCTACCTCCTACCCGAGCACAGAATGTTTCTTCAGTTCCTTCCTCCGCCTCTACACCTGCTTAAAACCGGTTACATCTCCAGCCTTTTCCAGTTCTGATGAAGGGTCCCAGACCTGAAACGTTAACTCTGTTTCTCTCTCCATGGATGCTGCCTGGCCTGCTGAGTGCTTCCAGCATTTTCTGTTGTTAAATCTGTGTTAGGTGTTGGTTGAGGGACAAATATTGGGCCAGGACACCGGGAGAACTCCCCTGCTCAGTGCTGCACTGGCGTCAGCCTAGATTACGGGCTCAAGTGTCTGGAGTGGGACTTCGACAACACCTCCCAAACCCGCCACCTCTACCACCTAGAAGGACGAGGGCAGCAGGCGCAGGGGAACACCACCACCTCCAAGATCCCCCCCAACTCACACACACACACCATCCCGACTTGGAAATATATCGGCCGTTCCTTCATCGTCGCTGGGTCAAAATCCTGGAACTCCCTCCCTAACAGCACTGTGGGAGCACCGTCACCACACGGACTGCAGCGGTTCAAGAAGGCGGCTCACCACCACCTTCTCAAGGGGCAATCAGGGATGAGCAATAAATGCTGGGCCTTGCCAGCGACGCCCACATCCCAAGAACAAAATAAAAAGAAAAACCCCACCATCTTCTGACAGAGGCGAGAGCTAAGCTGTAAATAATTCCATTATTCATGAGTATATAAAGTCCAGTTTTGTATGTGCGTGAATTAAGAGGACAAGTACAGACCTTTCCAAGGGATCGGAGGGAGGAGGATCTGTGCAGTGGTCCATTGAAAACCTCCCAGATTAAGCAGCCCAGACGCCACATGTCAGCCGACCTGCAACAGGATAAGCCGTCAGTCTAGACGATAGAAACTGCCTGCGCTTTGAAATCTCATAAACCAGCCTACATAAGCAACAGGACACCAATACAAATTCTTCAATCATTCTTTGTGCCTGGGGCGGAGAATTTGTTTTAATCTCCCTCTGCTCCTGTAGATTCGGATTGTGTTGGGGTACAGCTACACTAGGCTCAGCAACTTTGCTGGTATGAAAGGCCAGACAGCCGGCAAAGAACACAGCCTGGAACCTGCCACCTGGGGAAACATAGGGCGCAACAAAACACGGCCCCATGAGGTGTGCATGGCTAAACCCGGATGCAAAGAGGCTTCAAGGCGATTTAGACAAGTTGAGCGAGTGGACAGATACATGGCAGATGCAGTATAACGTGGATAAAATGTGAAGTTATCCACTTCGGTAGGAAAAACAGAAAGGCAGAGTATTATTTAAATGGTGACAGACTGGGAAATGCTGATGTACAAAGGGACCTGGGTTGTCCTTGTACACCAGTCACTGAAAGCAAACATGCAGGTGCAGCAAGCAGTTAGGAAGGCAAATGGTATGTTGGCCTTCATTGCAAGAGGATTTGAGTACAGGAACAAGGATGTCTGACTACAGTTAAACAGGGTCTTGGTGAGACCACACCTGGAGTACTGTGTGCAGTTTTGGTCTCCTTACCTAAGAAAGGATATACTTGTCATAGAGGGAGTGCAGCAAAGGTTCACCAGACTGATTCCTGGGATGGCAGGACTGTGGTATGAGGAGAGATCGGGTCGACTAGGCCTGTATTCACTAGAGTTTAGAAGAATGAGAGGGGATCTCATTGAAACGTATACAATTCTGACAGGGCTAGACAGACTGGATGCAGGGAGGATGTTTCCCCTGGCTGGGGGGTCTAGAACGAGGGGTCACAGTCTCAGGATACGGGGTAGGACATTTAGGACTGAGATGAGGAGAAATTTCTTCACTCAGAGGGTGGTGAACCTGTGGAATTCTCTACCCCAGAAGGCTGTGGAGGCCAAGTCATTGAATATATTTAAGAAGGAGATGGATAGATTTCTAGACACAAAAGGCATCAAGGGGTATGGGGGAGAGAGCGGGAATATGGTATTAAGATAGAGGATCAGCCATGATCATATTGAATGGCGGAGCAGGCTCGAAGGGCCGAATGGCCTACTCCTGCTCCTATTTTTCTATGTTTCTATGTGCTAAAACCCAGAACGTGCGATCGGTCAAGAATTTTCTTGACAGATGATCCGCATCCCCGGGAAAAGGGCATCCGCGGGCAGAGAGAGTTGCGCTATTTGCCCAACTACTGCCCAACGAATGCCCGTGAAATTCTTCCGCCTGGTAACAGCAGGTGATTACACGAGAGAGGGTACAGAGGAGATTTACGAGGATGTTGCCAGGACTGGGGAATTTTAGCTATGAGGAAAGATCGGAGAGGCTGGGGTTGTTTTCTTTGGAAGAGGAGGCTGAGGGGAGATTTAATTGAGGTGTATAAATTTATGAGGGGCTTAGATAGAGTGGATAGGAGGGACCTATTTCCTTCGGCAGAGAGGTCAATAACCAGGGGGCAGAGATTTAAAGTAATTGGTCAAAGGATTAGAGGGGAGTTGAGGACGACTTTTTTCACCCAGAGGGTGGTGGGGGTCTGGAACTCACTGCCTGAAAGGATGGTAGAGGCAGAAACCCTCATCACATTTAAAAAGTACTTGGATATGCACTTGAAGTGCCGTAACCTACAGGGCTACGGACCAAGAGCTGGAAAGTGGGATTAGGGTGGAGAGCTCTTTGTCGGCCGGCGCGGACACAATGGGCCGAATGGCCTCCTTCCGTGGCATAAATTTCTATGATTCTAGGATTCAGAGTAAAGCTCCCTCTACACTGTCCCATCAAACACTCCCAGGGCAGAGACAGCACGGGTTAGATACAGAGTAAAGCTCCCTCTACACTGTCCCCATCAAACACTCCCAGGGCAGGTACAGCACGGGTTAGATACAGAGTAAAGCTCCCTTGACACTGTCCCATCAAACACTCCCAGGGCAAGTACAGCACGGGTTAGATACAGAGTAAAGCTCCCTCTACACTGTCCCATCAAACACTCCCAGGGCAGGTTCAGCAGTTAGACACAGAGTAAAGCTTCTTCCTGCTCTGGCCCAGCCTCAGAATAGTAACTCTATTGCAGCAGCGTGACACTTTTCTATCTCCATCACCAGCTTCTTGATTTGCCAACTTAGAGCTGAACGATTCTGTGCTGTGATCCCATGTCGACTGTCGAGGCTGCCAAATTCATTTCACATCATCATTTTTATTTGGCACAGATTCCTCCGGCGCCCTGTGTGCAATATGCCTACAAAAGGCATCTCGTATACAATTACCATTTCTCCACTCCGCCTCTGTTGGCATTCGGCTCGGTTTTCTCCGGTGGGTCGTACTTATCGAGTTCCGGGAAACCTTTCAACGGCTGCGGCGTCTCCCCTTGTGCCGCGTACATGTACTCGAGCCCGCCGAGCTTCCACTCGCCCGCACGGTCCACGAATACCGCCGCCATGCAAACATTGTTGTGGATCAGACTGCAGTCGTTCACAAGGAAACTCAGGGCTTTCTGCAAGGCAAGAGACCGGGTTACAGCTAATTTTGTTTTGACGAATTCACAAGAGATAAACCCCGACTAAAATGAGAAAACCTGCAATAAATAATTTTAAAAATCTTGCGTCTGTGCAAACTTCCCGCTAGCTCGTTAAATTATGGCTGCATATCGTGTCAGCCGTGGCTCAGTGGGCAGCACACTCGCCTCCGAGTCAGAAGGTCGGGGTTCGAGTCCCACTCGAGACTTGAGCACAAAAATCCAGGCATACTCTCCCAGTGCAGTACTGAGAGAGCACCACACTGTCGGAGGGGCAGGTACTGAGGGAGCGCCGCACTATCGGAGGGGCAGTACTGAGGGAGCGCCGCACTGTCGGAGGGGCAGTACTGAGGGAGCGCCGCACTGTCGGAGGGGCGGTGCTGAGGGAGCGCCGCACTGTCGGAGGGGCGGTACTGAGGGAGCGCCGCACTGTCGGAGGGGCAGTACTGAGGGAGCGCCGCACTGTCGGAGGGGCGATACTGAGGGAGCGCCGCACTGTCGGAGGGGCGGTACTGAGGGAGCGCCGCACTGTCGGAGCTGCTGTCTTTCGGATGAGACATTAAACCGAGGCCCCGTCTGCTCTCTCAGGTGGACGTAAAAGATCCCATGGCACTATTTTGAAGAAGAGCAGGGGGGAGTTCTCCCTGATGTCCTGGGGCCAATATTTATCCCTCAATCGACATCACTAAAACAGATGATCTGGTCATTATCACATTGTTGCTTGTGGGAGCTTGCTGTGCATAAATTGGCAGCTGCGTTTCCCACATTACAACAGTGACCACACTTCAAAAAGTACTTCATTGGCTGTAAAGCGCTTTGGGACGTCCTGAGGTGGTGAAAGGCGCTGGAGAAATACACGCCTTTCATTTTCTTTCACTACAAGTCTCAGCCAGAATGGAGACGATTGGGTGATTCCCCCGTCAATCACTGCTGTGAGTGACTGGGACTGATTTTACGCACATGATTTGTATTCTGTAACTATCCTGCACTCACTGCATTTTGTTGGAGAAATAAGCCTGCTTTTATCGGGAGACTTTGCTGTAGTTTCGGTCAGGAGCTCGGTTTGCTGCAGTTTGTAGAGACTCTCTTTGCCCCGCCCCGCTTGCAACTCATTGGCTGACAGGGGTGCCAATGCACACTCCCTTAAATTCTATCAGTCAATGTAGGGTGGGCCATTAACGTCACCGAGCGGTGTAATCTTACCACAATCTGATGCAGTCCCCAAGAGATCTCCTGCTCGTTCAGCTGCCCCGCTGCCTCCTTCTTTTTCAAGTAGGCACCCAGTGGGGTGACTGGCTCCGTCACGATGTACAGGCATTTCTCGGCCTTCGAAATTAAAACAGAAAGGGTTACCAACAATGTTCCCGCTAAACTGCGCGGCCACGCAGCGGTCTGGAGGTCCCGCGCAGGCTGCTCGCTGGTTTTTAAATGGAAAAACCGCACGCGCGCGCACGGAAATTTGAATGGGCCGCTCGGCCCGTTAAAGGGGCAGCGCACCCTAAAAAAAATGAGGGAACATTGGTTACCAATACACAGACATTAAAAACAAACAACCAACGCCAGTTCAAACCTCATGACGTCTATCCCGGTTCTTAAAAAAGGACATCCTTCTCCCTCTGGCACTTTCCTTACGGTTCAACGAGACTTGGAGACCAGGAAGGTCTCAGCTTCTGTCTCTGCCTGATGGTAGGCTACCGATCTCAGGTAGGGCAGCAGTGGAGGTGCTCCAGTTAGCCTCAGCGTCACTGGGTTGGGTGATGGGAGGGAGGGGGGAGGGGAAATCAGCCAGGATTCCTGCTCTTGATCACTACCCAATACCACCACCTCCAACCCCAGCACAGAGCAAAGAGCACTTGTGCCAATATTGAAGGGGGGGGGCAGGATTGGGAGCGGCAGCGATGCCCTCCAAGGTCGAAGAGCCCATCCCTACTCACTGCTTGGATGATGTACCGGAGGAAGGCAGTCACCCATGGCACTGTACCCCATTGAGACAATATATTCAGGACAAAAAGGGAAGAGTTCGCTAGAGGTACTGACTTAACAGAGGACTAAAGGGATACAGAAATCACTAAAAGCTGGGGGACAGGTACAATAGGTCATCGAAAAGGAGAATGGTGACCTTTCTCTCAAGGGGGGCTGCAATACAAAGGGGAGGAAGTTGTGCTCCAGCTGTGCAGAGCTCTGGTCAGAGCCCATCTGGAGACACTGCGTTCAGTCCTGGGCTCCGCACCTCAGGAAGGAGATACTGGCCTCGGAGAGGGAGCGGCGCAGATTCACCAGAATGATACCAGGGGCTAAAAGGATTAAATTAGGAGGACAGGTTGCACAGACTGGGCTTGTATTCCCCGGAGTTTAGAAGATTGAGGGGTGATCTAATTGAGATAGTAAAAATGATAAAGGGATTGATGAGGGGGGGAAAAAGAGAGAGAGAGAGAGAGAGAGAGAGAGAGAGAGAGAGAGAGAGAAAAAGAGACAGAGACAGAGACAGAGACAGAGACAGAGACAGAGAGAGAGAGAGACAGAGACAGAGACAGAGACAGAGACAGAGACAGAGACTATTTCTTCTGGTGGGGGGAGTAACCTTAAAATTAGAGCCAGGCCGTTCCGGACTGAAATCAGGAAGCAATTTTTCCCCAAAGGGCAGTGGAAATCTGGAACTCTCTCCCCCAAAAGGCTGTGGACACCAGGTGAAATTTGCAAGACGAGATAGGCGTTTTTTTTTGTTATTGGGTAAGGGTGTCAGGGGATGTGATGCAAAGACCAGCCATTACGTAACTGAATTAGGGTTGTATTCCCTGGAATTTAGAAGGTTAAGGGGTGATCTGATCGAAGTTTTCAGGATATTAAGGGGAACTGATAGGGTAGAGAGAGAGAAACTATTTCCGCTGGTTGGGGAGTCTAGGACTAGGGGGCAGAGTCTAAAAATTAGAGCCAGACCTTTCAGGAGTGAAGTTAGGAAACACTTCTACACACAAAGGGTGGTAGAAGTTTGGAACTCTCTTCCACAAATGGCAACTGATGCTAGATCAATTGTTAATTTTAAATCTGAGATTGATAGATTTCAGTTAACCAAAGGTATTAAGGGATATGGGCCAAAGGCGGGTGGATGAAGTTAGGTCACAGATCAGCCATGATCTCATTGAATGGCAGAACATGCTCGAGGGGCTGAATGGCCTCCTCCTGTTCCTATGTATGATGGTGCAGGCTCAAGGGGCTGAATGGCCTCCTCCTGTTCCGATGTATGATGGTGCAGGCTCAAGGGGCTGAATGGCCTCCTCCTGTTCCGATGTATGATGGTGCAGGCTCAAGGGGCTGAATGGCCTCCTCCTGTTCCGATGTATGGTGGTGCAGGCTCAAGGGGCTGAATGGCCTCCTCCTGTTCCAATGTATGATGGTGCAGGCTCAAGGGGCTGAATGGCCTCCTCCTGATCCAATGTGTGATGGTGCAGGCTCAAGGGGCTGAATGGCCTCCTCCTGATCCAATGTATGATGGTGCAGGCTCAAGGGGCTGAGTGGCCTCCTCCTGATCCAATGTGTGATGGTGCAGGCTCAAGGGGCTGAATGGCCTCCTCCTGTTCCAATGTATGATGGTGCAGGCTCAAGGGGCTGAATGGCCTCCTCCTGATCCAATGTATGATGGTGCAGGCTCAAGGGGCTGAGTGGCCTCCTCCTGATCCAATGTGTGATGGTGCAGGCTCAAGGGGCTGAATGGCCTCCTCCTGTTCCGATGTGTGATGGTGCAGGCTCAAGGGGCTGAATGGCCTCCTCCTGTTCCGATGTGTGATGGTGCAGGCTCAAGGGGCTGAATGGAACATAGGAACAGGAGGAGGCCATTCAGCCCCTTGAGCCTGCACCATCACACATTGGAACATAGGAACAGGAGGAGGCCAATGTGTGATGGTGCAGGCTCAAGGGGCTGAATGGCCTCCTCCTGTTCCTGTGTTCCGATGTGTGATGGTGCAGGCTCAAGGGGCTGAATGGCCTCCTCCTGTTCCTACGCAAGTCACTTTGGGACGTTTGAGACAATAATAAAATTATATAAAGTTAAGTCTCTCGCCCTTTAAGCTGGCAGGCAGATTATTCTGACTCCGATATTATTATGGATCAATACCTCACATTTCATACTTCACACACGCCGCAGCGATCTCCCCTCATCCACCTCTTGTTCTAACTAGCAAGCCTAATCTTCTCTACAATCCTTCCTCACGGCACATCCCTGTTACACTTGGGATCGGTCATGTTGTGCTTCTCACGACCTATTCCAGATCCTTTTAACGGTCCTCCAAATATCCCCCCGCACCCCCCTCCCCAAGGCAAAGTGTTGCTCCAGCTGAACAATAACAGCTGCTTACCTCTAGCCCATCGGTGAAGGACAGGATGTTCGGGTGGCGAAGAGTTTTCAGCCGTTTGAACGCCGCTTTTGCCACTTGTGTCTGCTCATCCGAGTTAGGCTTGATGTCATATACAAACACGGAGACCGGGTCACTGGTACCCTGGGGAGGAAAGGGGGGAAAAGGTTTGACACAGACCTGGTTAGTCACGATGACAGGACACTGCTCAGCATTAGAACATAAGAAATAGAAGCAGGAGTAAGGCATAAGGCCCCTCGAGCCTGCTCCGCCATTCAATAAGATCATGGCTGATCTTCGACCTCAACTCCACTTTCCCGACCGATCCCCATATCCCTTGATTCCCCTAGAGTCCAAAAATCTATCGATCTCAGCCTTGAATATACTCAATGATTCAGCATCCACAGCCCTCTGGGGCAGAGAATTCCAAAGATTCACCACCCTCTGAGTGAAGAAATTCCTCCTCATCTCAGTCCTAAATGGCCGGCCCCTTACCTGAGACTGTGCCCCCTGGTTCTAGACTCTCCAGCCAGGGGGAAACAACCTCTCAGCATCTACCCTGTCAATCCCTCTCAGAATCTTATCTGTTTCAATGAGATCAGCTCTCAGTCTTCTAAACTTCAGAGATTATAGGCCCAATCTCTCCTCATTGGACAACCCTCTCATCCCAGGAAAGTCGCTGTGGGTGGTTGCCTCAGGGCTTGAGAACGAGCGCACTCGAAGGCGTGGCAGTTTACTCAGCGAGCAGTTCAGCCTCAGATGCCAGGAAGGACCCAGGCTCGATCCTTGATCAGTGCCTAGCCGGCTGGTGTCGCCTGGAGCGGTGGTAGGTCCACTGCTGTTAGCGACAAGGCCCCTGGGTTCAGTGGGGGTGAGGGGGTAAAAAAGGGAAATGCGCAAGAGCTCCCACTCTCCTGATCATTATCCGGTGACACCTGCCGGCAGTGTGTATGTACGACCATTGGACGAGCACAGAATCGGGCTTGGCTGTGATGCCCCCCACAGTCGAGCAGCCGAATGGCGTTCACTACCAAGTGCTTACACGGGAAGAGTGGCCACTTAGATGAGGTACCATACCCTAACAAAGAGTTGTCCCTTTTCATGAGGGGTAGGAAAAAACAACCCTGCTCCTGATTGCCTCTTCCAAAGGAAGTCGCCAAATTACAATGTGGAGATCACAGAAGGGCAGGGAAGGGCGATGCCCCCTATGGTCGGGTAGCCTGCGGGCCCTCTGTCTGTGCTCGCATATCATATATAATAGTGCCAGCCGTGGCTCATGGGGTAGCACTCTCGCCTCGGAGTCAGAAGGTTGTGGGTTCATAGTCCCACTCAAGAGACTTGAGCACAAAAATCCAGGCTGACACTCTCAGTGCTGTACTGAGGGAGCGCCGCACTGTCGGCGGGGCGGCGCCGAGGGAGCGCCGCACTGTCGGCGGGGCGGCGCCGAGGGAGCGCCGCACTGTCGGCGGGGCGGCGCCGAGGGAGCGCCGCACTGTCGGCGGGGCGGCGCCGAGGGAGCGCCGCACTGTCGGCGGGGCGGCGCCGAGGGAGCGCCGCACTGTCGGCGGGGCGGCGCCGAGGGAGCGCCGCACTGTCGGCGGGGCGGCGCCGAGGGAGCGCCGCACTGTCGGCGGGGCGGCGCCGAGGGAGCGCCGCACTGTCGGCGGGGCGGCGCCGAGGGAGCGCCGCACTGTCGGCGGGGCGGCGCCGAGGGAGCGCCGCACTGTCGGCGGGGCGGCGCCGAGGGAGCGCCGCACTGTCGGCGGGGCGGCGCCGAGGGAGCGCCGCACTGTCGGCGGGGCGGCGCCGAGGGAGCGCCGCACTGTCGGCGGGGCGGCGCCGAGGGAGCGCCGCACTGTCGGAGGGGCGGCGCCGAGGGAGCGCCGCACTGTCGGAGGGGCGGCGCCGAGGGAGCGCCGCACTGTCGGAGGGGCGGCGCCGAGGGAGCGCCGCACTGTCGGAGGGGCGGCGCCGAGGGAGCGCCGCACTGTCGGAGGGGCGGCGCCGAGGGAGCGCCGCACTGTCGGAGGGGCGGCGCCGAGGGAGCGCCGCACTGTCGGAGGGGCGGCGCCGAGGGAGCGCCGCACTGTCGGAGGGGCGGCGCCGAGGGAGCGCCGCACTGTCGGAGGGGCGGCGCCGAGGGAGCGCCGCACTGTCGGAGGGGCGGCGCCGAGGGAGCGCCGCACTGTCGGAGGGGCAGCGCCGAGGGAGCGCCGCACTGTCGGAGGGACAGTACTGAGGTGTCGCAGGGGCAGTACTGAGGGAGCGCTGCACTGTCGGAGGGGCGGTACTGAGGGAGTGTTGCACTGTCGGAGGGGCAGTACTGAGGGAGCGCCGCACTGTCGGAGGGGCAGTACTGAGGGAGCGCCGCACCGTCGGAGGGGCGGTACTGAGGGAGCGCCGCACTGTCGGAGGGGCAGTGCTGAGGGAGCACTGCACTGTCGGAGGGGCTGTACTGAAGGAGCGCTGCACTGTCGGAGGGACAGTACTGAGGTGTCGCAGGGGCAGTACTGAGGGAGCGCCGCACTGTCGGAGGGGCAGTACTGAGGGAGCGCCGCACTATCGGAGGGGCGGTACTGAGGGAGCGCCGCACTGTCGGAGGGGTGTTACTGAGGGAGCGCCGCACTGTCGGAGGGGCGGTACTGAGGGAGCGCCGCACTGTCGGAGGGGCGGTACTGAGGGAGCGCCGCACTGTCGGAGGGGCGGTACTGAGGGAGCGCCGCACTGTCGGAGGGGCGGTACTGAGGGAGCGCCGCACTGTCGGAGGGGCGGTGCTGAGGGAGCGCCGCACTGTCGGAGGGGCGGTACTGAGGGAGCGCCGCACTGTCGGAGGGGCGGTACTGAGGGAGTGTTGCACTATCGGAGGGGCGGTACTGAGGGAGCGCCGCACTGTCGGAGGGGCAGTACTGAGGGAGTGCCGCACTGTCGGAGGGGCAGTACTGAGGGAGTGCCGCACTGTCGGAGGGGCAGTACTGAGGGAGCGCCGCACTGTTTGAGGTGACATCTCTTGGATGAGATGTTAAAGCGAGGTCCCGTCTGCTCTCTCGGGTGGATGTAAAAGATCCCATGGCCACTATTGGAAGAAGAGCAGGGGAGTTCTCCCCGGTGCCCTGGGGCCAATATTTATCCCTCAAGCAACATAACTAAAACAGATGATCTGGTCATGATCACATTGCTGTTTGTGGGAGCTTGCTGTGCACAAATTGGCTGCCGCGTTTCCTACATTACAACAGTGACTACACTTCAAAAAGTACTTCATTGGCTGTAAAGCGCTTGAGGATGTCCTGAGGTGGTGAAAGGCGCTATAGAAATGCAAGTCTTTCTTTATATGAAGAACGGTTACTCGGCAAGGTAAAGGAGGACCTCTGGCCCCTGTGGAACTGCACTCAACCACGAGGGTGTGGCTTCAAGGCAGGAGCAGGCAAAACCGGAGGGGGAGATGTAAACAAAAAATGAAAACCTTGTTCAATTGAACCCATTACCTATTAGCTTAAGGTGTAATATTTATCATAAACTTATCACGAGGCAGAAAATGCAAACACAGTAACCTGCTCACAAGACCACGGTGACGGAGAAGGAAGGGGTGAGGCAAATATCACACAGTAGGTGGAGAGTCACTTATTTAAAAGTATGCAGCAAGTTTAACTGAAATACAAATAATCAATCTTTAATCTTCAATGGGTACCAGCCTGCTCGATAAGTACCAGCACTATCAGTGCCTGTGACGCCAGCGGGAACCTGTGACGCCAGTGAGTACCAGTATTATATACGCATAGAAATAGTAATAGTGGGTTACGGTAGCATAGTGGTTATGTTACTGGACTAGTAATCCAGAGGCCTGAGTTCAAATCCCACCAGCTGGGGAATTTAAATTCAGTTAATTCAATAAATCTGGAATTAAAAGCTAGTATCAGCAATGGTGACCATGAAACTACCGGATTGTCGTTCACTAATGTCCTTTAGGGAAGGAAATCTGCCGTCTTCACCCGGTCTGGCCGATATGTGACTCCAGACTCCACAGCAATGTGGTTGACTCTTAACTGGCTTCTGAAATGGCCACTAGCAACCACTTAGTCAGATCAAAAAAACCACGATGGATTGCAGCGGTTCAAGACCACCACCTTCTCGAGGGCAATTATGGATGGACAATAAATGCTGGCCTTGCCAGTGATGCCCACACCCCGTGAATGAATAAAAAGAAATGCGCAGAAGGATTGATACGCCTTGAGGACCAGAGGCACTGATAGTGCTGGTACTTATCGAGCAGGCTGGTACCCATTGAAGATTAAAGATTGATTATTTGTATTTCAGTTAAACTTGCTGCATACTTTTAAATAAGTGACTCTCCACCTACTGTGTGATATTTGCCTCACCCCTTCCTTCTCCGTCACCGTGGTCTTGTGAGCAGGTTACTGTGTTTGCATTTTCTGCCTCGTGATAAGTTTATGATAAATATTACACCTTAAGCTAATAGGTAATGGGTTCAATTGAACAAGGTTTTCATTTTTTGTTTACATCTCCCCCTCCGGTTTTGCCTGCTCCTGCCTTGAAGCCACACCCTCGTGGTTGAGTGCAGTTCCATAGGGGCCAGAGGTCCTCCTTTACCTTGCCGAGTAACCGTTCTTCATATAAAGAAAGACTTGTATTTCTCCAGCGCCTTTCACCACCTCAGGACATCCTCAAGCGCTTTACAGCCAATTAAGTACTTTTTGAAGTGTAGTCACTGTTGTAATGTCGGAAACGCGGCAGCCAATTTGTGCACAGCAAGCTCCCACAAACAGCAATGTGATAATGACCAGATCATCTGTTTTAGTGCTGTTGGTTGAGGGATAAATATTGGCCCGGGGCACCGGGGAGAACTCCCCTGCTCTTCTTCCAATAGTGGCCATGGGATCTTTTACATCCACCCGAGAGAGCAGGCGGGGCCTCGGTTTAACATCTCATCCAAGAGATGTCACCTCAAACAGTGCGGCGCTCCCTCAGTACCACACCTCCGACAGTGCGGCGCTCCCTCAGTACTGCCCCTCCGACAGTGCAGCGCTCCCTCAGTCCTGCCCCTGCGACACCTCAGTACTGCCCCTGCGACAGTGCAGCACTCCCTCAGCAATCACAAAGGAAGGGAGGACCAATTAGGAGATCTTCTTGTGGAGGCAGAGGACATGGTTGAGGTCTTCACTGGAGAAGGGGACGCTCCCTACCAATGTTACAGTAAAGAAGGAGGTAGTAGAGAAACTGGAGAGGATACAAATAGATAAAGAGGAGGTACTTAAAAGGTTGGCAGCGCTCAAAGTGCGGTGGATGTGGTGTACCTGGACTTTTGATGAAAACACCACATGGTAGACATTTTAAGCAGAAACACAAGGATGCACAAGGGATTATAGAGGCACAGAAGGCGGTCGTTCGGCCCATCGAGTCCGTGCCGGCTCTCTGTAGAGCAATCCAGTCAGTCCCATTCCCCCGCTCTATCCCTGTAGCCCTGCCAGTTTATTTCCCTCCAGTGCCTATCCAGTCCCTCCTTGAAAACATTGAGTGTCTCCACTTCCACTACTTCCATCGGCAGCGAGTTCCAGGTCCTCACCACTCGCTGCGTAAAAAAGTTTTCCCTCACATCCCCCCTGTATCTCTTGCCCAAAACCTTAAATCTGTGTCTCCTAGTCCTTGTACCATCAACTAGTGGGAACAGCCTTTCCCCGTCTAGCCTATCCAAACCCGTCATAATCTTGTACACCTCTATCAAATCCCCCTCAACCTCCTTTGCTCTAATGAAAACAAATCCAGCTTCTCCAACCTGTCCTTGTAGCTAAGATCCCCCATCCCCGGAACCATTCTGGTAAATCTCCTCTGCATCCTCTCAAGAGCCTTCCCATCCTTCCTAAAGTGTGGTGACCAGAACTGGACGCAATACTCCAGTTGTGGCCTAACCAGCGCTTTATAAAGGTTCAGCATAACTTCTCTACTCCAGGCCCGAGGCCCAGGTCAGCCCTGGAGGCCGAGGCTCCGATCGCCCCCGCACTGGGCCTCGGGCCCGGGGCCGCTCACACTCCACACTGGGCCCGGGAGGCCGAGGCCCCGGATCCCCCCCGCACTGGGCCTCGGGCCCGCTCACACTCCACACTAGGCCCGGGAGGCCGAGGCCCCGGATCCCCCCCGCACTGGGCCCGGGAGGCCGAGGCCCGGATCCCCCCGCACTGGGCCTCCCCCCCGGGGCCGCTCACCTTCCGCAGGCCCTCCTGCAGCCGCCACAAGCCCAGGCCCGCCCCGCCGCCGCTCTCGCTGGTCTCGAACGGGAAATCCTTCAGCGGGTCCCGGCTAAAGAAAGCCCACATCCCGGCCCGGCCGCGTCACCGCCCGCGTCACCCCGGAAACAGGCCCCGCCCCCCGCGTCACTGCACGGAGACAGGCCCCCGCCCCCTGCGTCACTGCACGGAGACAGGCCCCGCCCCCCGCGTCATTCCCTGAAGACAGGCCCCTCGCATCTCTGCATGCAGACAGGCCCCGCCCCTTCGCGTCACTGCATGGGCAGGCCCCGCCCCCACGCGTCACTGCATGGAGACAGGCCCCGCCCCTGCGTCACTCCATGGAGACAGGCCCCGCCCCCTCGTCACTCCATGGAGACAGGCCCCGCCCCTGCGTCACTCCATGGAGACAGGCCCCGCCCCCTCGTCACTCCACGGAGACAGGCCTCGCCCCCGCGTCACCCCCTGGAGACAGGCCCCGCCCTCGTCACTCCATGGAGACAGGCCCCGCCCCCTCGTCACCCCCCTGGAGACAAGCCCCGCCCCCGCGTCACTCCATGGAGACAGGCCCCGGTCCGACAACACCTCGATTTGAAAATTCCCATCCTTGTTTTCAAATCCCTCCCTGGCCCTCGCCCCTCCCTATCTCTGTAACCTCCTCCAGCCCCACAAACCCCCCGAGATCTCTGCGCTCCTCCAATTCTGGCCTCTTGACGCATCCCCTGATTTCCATCGCTCCACCATTGGCGGCCGTGCCTTCAGCTGCCTGGGCCCTGAGCTCTGGAATTCCCTCCCTAAACCTCTCCGCCTCTCTCTCCTCCTTTAAGACGCTCCTTAAAACCGACCTCTGTGACCCAGCTTTTGGTCACCTGTCCCTAATATCTCCTTATGTGGCTCGGGGTCAAATTTTGTTCGATAACGTTCCTGTGAAGCGCCTTGGGACGTTTTACTACGTTAAAGGCGCTGTATAAATGCTAGTTGTTGTTGTGGAAATCCCAACCACAGCAGTTGGAGAATCGTAATCAGGTAGTGTTGGAGGAGCCGCAGCCCTTGCTCTTGTCCAACAGGTTCGAGGCTCTTACTCCCTGTGTGGATAGGAGCGGGGACTGCAGGGAGGATGAGCAACCTGGCCACAGCACCGTGGTAAGGGGGGCCATTCAAGTGGGGGGAGTAAAAAGAAATGTTGTAGTGGTAGGGGATAGTATCATTAGGGGGATAGATAGGGTTCTTTGCAGCCAAGAGCGAGAGTCCCGAAGGCTGTGTTGCCTGCCCGGTGCCAGGGTTAAGGACATCTCCTCTGGGCTGGAGAGAAACTTGGAGTGGGAGGGGGAGGATCCAGTTGTCGTGGTCCATGTTGGTACCAATGACATAGATAGGACAAGGAAAGAGGTTCTGCTGAGGGAGTTTGAGCAGCTAGGGGCCAAATTAAAAAGCAGAACCTCGAGGGTAATAATCTCTGGATTACTACCTGAGCCACGAGCAAATTTGGCTAGGGTAAATAAAATCAGGGAGTTGAATGCGTGGCTCAAAGACTGGCGTGGGAAAAATGGGTTTTGCTTCTTGGGACACTGGCACCAGTACTGGGGCAGGAGAGAGCTGTTCCGTTGGGACGGACTTCACTTGGCCAGTGCTGGGACTAGTGCCCTGGCGAATCGAATAACTAGGGCTGTGGAGAGGGCTTTAAACTAATTAGTGGGGGGGAGGTTTCAAGAGAGCAAAAAATAAAAATGACAACAGAGAGGGTCATAGACATAGGTAGCAGTAGGGGAATCACAAATCCGAGCGTGGCAGGAAGGGACAGAGTGTGTGGAGTAAAAGGTAAAGTGGTAAAAAGTGAAAAAGCAGGAACTAAGTGCCACAAAGCATATTTGAAAGTTCTCTATCTGAATGCACGTAGCATTCGTAACAAAATAGACGAGTTAATGGCACAAATAACTACATATGGTTATGATATTGTGGCCATTACAGAAACATGGCTGCAGGGTGACAATGCCTGGGAATTAAACATACCAGGTTATTTAACGATCAGGAAGGACAGGCAGGAAGGAAGGGGAGGTGGGGTGGCTATGTTAATAAAGGAAGGAATCACTGTAATACAGAGTAATGATATTGGATCAAAAAATCATGATAATGAAACAGTTTGGGTGGAGATAAGGAATAATAAGGGGAAAAAAACACTAGTGGGCGTAGTCTATAGGCCTCCGAACAGTTGCAACTCTGTTGGACGGAGTATCAATCAGGAAATAGTTGAGGCATGTAATAAGGGAACATCTATAATTATGGGGGATTTTAACTATCATATTAATTGGACAAATCAAATGGGACAGGGCTGCCTTGAGGATGAGTTCATTGAGTGTATTAGGGATGGGTTTCTTGAGCAGTATGTAACTGAACCGACCAGGGGGCAAGCAACCTTAGATCTGGTCCTGTGTAACGAGACAGGATTAATTAAAAATGTCCTAGTAAAGGATCCCCTTGGAATGAGTGACCATAACATGGTTGAATTCCATATTCAATTAGAGGGTGAGAAGGTTGGATCTCAAACAAGCGTGCTAAGCTTGAATAAAGGAGACTATGAAGGTATGCGAGCGGAATTGAGTAGAGTGGATTGGGAAAATAGATTAAAGGGTAAGACAACACATGATCAGTGGTGTACATTCAAGGAGTTATTTTACAACTTCCAAAAAAAATATATTCCACTGAAAAGAAAAGGGTGTAAAAGAAAGGACAGTCATCCATGGCTAAGTAAAGAAATTAAGGATAGTATTCGACTAAAAACAAGGGCATATAAGGTAGCGAAATCTAGTGGGAGGACAGAGGATTGGGAAAACTTTAAAAGGCAGCAAAAAATAACAAAAAGATTGATTAAGAAAGGGAAGATAGATTATGAAAGTAAATTAGCAAAAAATATAAAAACAGATAGGAAGAGTTTTTATAGTTATATAAAAAGAAAAAGGGTGGCTAAAGTAAATGTTGGTCCCTTAGAGGATGAGACCGGGAAATTAATGGTGGGAAATATGGAGATGGCAAAAACACTGAATGAATATTTTGTATCAGTCTTTACAGTAGAGGACACTAAGAATATCCCAACACTGGACAAACAGGGGGCTACAGGGGGAGAGGAGCTAAACACGATCAAAATCACTAAGGAAGTGGTACTCGGTAAAATAATGGGACTCAAGGCGGATAAATCACCTGGACCTGATGGCTTACATCCTAGAGTCTTGAAGGAAGTGGCGGTAGGGATTGTAGATGCATTGGTAATAATTTTTCAAAACTCCCTGGATTCCGCTAAGGTCCCGGCAGACTGGAAAACTGCTAATGTAACACCCTTATTTAAAAAGGGCAGTAGACAGAAGGCTGGTAACTATAGACCGGTTAGCCTAACATCTGTGGTAGGTAAAATTTTGGAGTCCATTATTAAGGAAACAGTAACAGGACATTTGGATAATCATAATTTAATAGGACAAAGTCAGCATGGTTTTACGAAGGGGAAGTCATGTTTGACAAATTTGCTGGATTTCTTTGAGGAAGTAACATATAGAGTGGATAAAGGGGAACCAGTAGACGTAGTGTATTTAGACTTCCAAAAGGCATTTGACAAGGTGCCACACAAAAGATTATTGCTTAAGGTAAAAAATCACGGGATTGGGGGTAATATTCTGGCATGGATAGAGGATTGGCTATCTAACAGAAAGCAAAGAGTTGGGATAAATGGTTCATTCTCAGACTGGCAATCAGTAACTAGTGGTGTTCCACAGGGGTCAGTGCTGGGTCCCCAACTCTTTACAATCTATATTAACGATTTGGAGGAAGGGACCAAGTGTAACATATCAAAATTTGCAGATGATACTAAGATGGGAGGGAAAGTAGTGAGTGAGGAGGACATAAAAAACCTGCAAGGGGACATAGACAGGCTAAGTAAGTGGGCAGAGATTTGGCAGATGGAATACAACACTGGAAAGTGTGAGGTGATGCACTTTGGCAGGAAAAATCCTAGAGCAATTTATTATCTTAATGGCAAGAAACTGGAGAGTACTGAAGTGCAAAGGGATCTGGGGTCCTGGTGCACGAAACTCAAAAGGTTAGTATGCAGGTGCAGCAAGTGATTAAGAAGGCAAATGGAATGTTGGCTTTCATTGCTAGGGGGATAGAATATAAAAATAGGGAGGTATTGCTTCAGTTGTACAAGGTATTGGTGAGACCGCACCTGGAATACTGCATACAGTTTTGGTGTCCTTACTTAAGGAAAGACATCCTTGCTCTCGAGGCAGTGCAAAAAAGGTTCACTCGGTTAACCCGGGGATGAGGGGGTGGTCATATGAGGAGAGGTTGGGTAGATTGGGACTCTACTCATTGGAGTTCAGAAGAATGAGAGGAGATCTTATTGAAACATATAAGATTGTGAAGGGGTTGGATCGGGTGGATGCGGGGAGGATGTTCCCGATGACGGGTGAGACTAGAACTAGGGGACATAGTCTTAGAATAAGGGGCTGCTCTTTCAAAACTGAGATGAGGAGGAACTACTTCACTCAGAGGGTGGTAGGTCCATGGAATATGCTGCCACAAAAAGCTGTAGAAGCTACATCATTAAATAAATTTAAAACAGAAATAGACAGTTTCCTAGAAGTAAAGGGCATTAAGGGTTACGGGGAGCGGGCAGGAATTTGGACATGAGTCTAGGTTCGGATCGGTCATGGCCCTGTGGGTAGTGGAGCGGGCCCAGGGACCGTGTAGCCTGATTCTGCTCCTATTTCGTGTGTGCAATTCTGTTAGATGCAGGAGATGGTTCTGTGATAGTAGATAGTAGATTGGCGGTTAGGATCAGATCAGCCATGATCTTATTGAATGGCGGAGCAGGCTCGAGGGGCCGATTGGCCTACTCCTGCTCCTATTTCTTATGTTCTTATGTTCTTAAAAGAAGAAATCGGAAATATTAGTAAAAGTGACGGTGAAGCTGTAAAAACCCAACTGGTGATGCCGCGTAGGGGAGGAATCCGAGCAACAATACTGCGACCTTTGCAGAAAGGAACAACCAAAGGAAAGTGTTCCAGAACTCCGGCAGAATGTGGGATGTGTGTCGTCAGCCGTGGCTCCGTTGGTCGCTCCCTCCCTCGCTCTCTCTCGCCTCTGAGTCAGAAGGTTGTGGGTTCGAGTCCCGCTCCAGAGACTCGAGCACAAAATATCCAGGCTGACACTCCCGGTGCCAGTACTGGGAGATCCAGGAGCTAATAAGCCGCAAGCGCAAGGCATTCCTGATCTGGAAACAGCAACACAACTCCAGAGCAAGAAAGCAGCTCTACAGACGCCTGAAGGCCGAGGTCCAACAAAAAAACTCGCGACCTAAAGAACAGATGGTGAGTGGAGAAAGCGCAGGAGATCCAGCAGCTAGCCGACAACCACGACGTGCGTGGATTCTTTGGCGCAGTCAAGACCACCTACGGCCCAAGCACCCATGGTCCTACCCCACTGCGGGCCAAGAACGGAGAGGCACTCATCAAGGACAGAGAGGCAGTCAGTGCCTGCTGGAAGGAGCACTTCAAAGATCTCCTTAACCGAGACTCTGTCTTCGACGCGAGTGTCCTCAACTCCATCCCGCAGCACGCTACCTGCCGCCACATCAGCACAACCCCAGCCCGGCATGAGGTTGAAAAGGCCATCCGACAACTGAAGAACAACAAGGCCTCAGGAGCAGATGGAATCCCCGCCGAGGCACTAAAACATGGCGGAGAAGCACTATTGGCGCAAATTCATGAACTCATTTCTCTTATTTGGAAGGAGGAGAGCATGCCAGGGGATCTCAGAGACGCCGTAATCGCGACCATCTTCAAGAAAGGTGACAAGTCCGACTGCAGTAATTACAGAGGAGTCTCCCTGCTGTCTGCCACAGGGAAAGTCGTCGCGAGAATCCTCCTCAATCGCCTTCTCCCAGTGGTTGAAGAGCTCCTCCCAGAGTCGTAATGCGGATTCCGCCCACTAAGGGGCACAATGGATATGATCTTCACCGCGCGTCAACTACAAGAGAAATGCAGGGAACAGCACCAACCGCTGTACATGGCCTTCTTTGACCTCACAAAGGCCTTCGACACTGTCAACCGTGAGGGATTGTAGAGTGTCCTCCTCAAATTCGGCAGCCCTCAAAAGTTTGTCACCATCCTCCGCCTGCTTCACGACAACATGCAAGTCGTGATCCTGACCAACGGTTCCACCACAGACTCAATTCACGTACAGACTGGGGTCAAGCAAGGCTGTGTCATCGCACCAACGCTCTTCTTGATCTTCCTTGCTGCAATGCTCCATCTCACCCTCAGTAAGCTCCCCGCTGGAGTGGAGCTAATTTACAGAACAAACGGGAAACTGTTCAACCTCCGTCACCTCCAGTCCAGATCCAAGGTCGTCCCATCCTCTGTCGTCGAATTACAGTATGCAGACGACGCTTGCGTCTGCGCACACTCGGAGGTCGAACTCCAAACCATCATCAACACCTTCACCGAAGCGTACGAGAGCATGGGCTTACACTAAACATCCGTAAGACAAAGGTCCTCTACCAACCTGCCCCCGATTATCAAAATCCATGACGAGGCCTTGGACAATATGAACCACTTTCCATACCTCGGGAGCCTACTGTCCACAAGGGCAGACGTCGATGACGGAGTCCAACACTGCCTTCAGTGTGCCAGTGCAGCCTTTGGTCACCTGAAGAAGAGAGTGTTTGAAGACCAGGACATCAAACCCGGCACCAAGCTCATGGTCTACAGAGCAGTAGTGATACCCGCCCTCCTGTATGCCTCAGAGACATGGACCATGTACAACAGGCACCTCAAAGCACTGGAGAGGTACCACCAACGCTGCCTCCGCAAGATCCTGCAAATCCATTGGCAGGATAGGTGCACCAACGTCCGTGTTCTCGCTCAGGCCAACATCCCCAGCATTGAAGCTTTGACCACGCTCGATCAGCTCCGATGGACGGGTCACATCGTCCGATACGAGACTCCCAAAACAAACGCTCTACTCGGAGCTCCGACACGGCAAGAGAGCCCCAGGTGGGCAGAGGAAACGCTTCAAGGACACCCTCAAAGCCTCCTTGAAAAAGTGCAACATCCCCACCGACACCTGGGAATCCCTGGCCCAAGACCGCACAAAGTGGAGGAGAAGCAACCGGGAAGGCGCCGAACACCTCGAGTCTCTTCGCCGGGAGCAAGCGGAAGCCAAGCGCAAGGAGCGCAAGGAGCGCACGTCAACCCAAGCACCCCACCCACCCACCCCTTCAACCACCGTCTGCCCCACTTGTGACAGAGACTATAGGTCCCGCATTGGACTCACCAGTCACCTGAGAATTCATTTTTAATGTGGAAGCAAGTCATCCTCAGTCCCGAGGGACTGCCTAATAAGAAGAAGATGAGAGTACTGAGGGAGCGCCGCACTATCGGAGGGGCAGTACTGAGGGAGCGCCGCACTGTCAGAGGGGCAGTACTGAGGGAGCGCCGCACTGTCGGAGGGGCAGTGCTGAGGGAGCGCCGCACTGTCGGAGGGGCAGTACTGAGGGAGTGCCGCGCTGTCAGAGGGGCAGTACTGAGGGAGTGCTGCACTGTCGGAAGGGCAGTACTGAGGGAGTGCCGCACTGTCGGAGGGGCAGTACTGAGGGAGTGCCGCACTGTCGGAGGGGCAGTACTGAGGGAGTGCTGCACTGTCGGAGGGGCAGTACTGAGGGAGCGCTGCACTGTCAGAGGGACAGTACTGAGGGAGTGCCTCACTGTCGGAGGGGCAGTACTGAGGGAGCGCCGCACTGTCGGAGGGGCAGTACTGAGGGAGCGCCGCACTGTCGGAGGGGCAGTACTGAGAGAGCGCCGCACTGTCGGAGGGACAGTACCGAGGGAGCGCCGCACTGTCGGAGGGGCAGTACTGAGGGAGCGCCGCACTGTCGGAGGGACAGTACCGAGGGAGCGCCGCACTGTCGGAGGGGCGGTGCTGAGGGAGCAGCGCACTGTCGGAGGGGCAGTACTGAGGGAGCGCCGCACTGTCGGAGGGGCAGTACTGAGGGAGCGTTGCACTGTCGGAGGGGCAGTACTGAGGGAGCGCCGCACTGTCGGAGGGGCGGTACTGAGGGAGCGCTGCACTGTCGGAGGGGCAGTACTGAGGGAGCGCCGCACTGTCGGAGGGGCGGTACTGAGGGAGCGCCGCACTGTCGGAGGGGCAGTACTGAGGGAGCGCCGCACTGTCGGAGGGGCCGTATTTCGGATGAGATGTTAAACCGAGGCCCCGTCTGCTCTCTCAGGTGGATGTAAAAGATCCCATGGCCGCTATTGGAAGAAGAGCAGGGGAGTTCTCCCCGGTGTCCTGGGGCCAATATTTATCCCTCAATCAACAGCACTAGATGATTGGTCATTATCACATTGCTGTTTGTGGGAGCTTGCTGTGTGCAAACTGGCTGCTGCGTTTCCTACATTACAACAGTGACCACACTTCGAAAAGTACTTCATTGGTTGTAAAGCGCTTTGGGACGTCCTGAGGTTGTGAAAGGCGCTGTAGAAATACAAGTCTATCTTTGATGATGTGCAATACCTCATTAAAGCACGGGGTGGCAACAGAGGGACAGGCAGATTCGGTCTATCGAAGGGCTGAGGTGGTGGGGAGAGAACATGTCCGCTTCCTCTGTTCCTTTGCTTGTGATTCTGTCTAAGTTAGTATCTGTCATTGTACTTAAAAAAAAGAGATATCTGCACGCAGGATCGAGGAGAACGCTAGCAAGGTTGAAACTAGACGGACAGAAGATCGATAGCAACTGATAATTCGGCGACACCAAGCTTTAAAAGCCTGTAGTTTTCAGGATAGTAGGGAAGTGAGGAGAAGCCACAGTCTGGGGGCCTCCGGAGAGAAGGAGTTCGGGCAGGAGACAGTGTGAGGTGTCTCGAAGTCAACCGTGTGAGGACGCGAGGTGGGGGGGAAGAACTGGTGTTGGGGGATTTGGAGATCAGAAGGGACGAAGACAAGAGGAACTTCATGTTATGTGGAGAGACTGGAGCAGCTGGGATTGCTCCCCTCAGAGCTGGGAAGGTTTCAGGGGAAATTTAATGGAGAGGTTCGCAATGAGTGTTATCAACCTCCCTACCTCTGTAACCTCCTCCAGCCCTGCACACCTCTGAGATCTCTGCGCTCCTCCAATTCTGGCCTCTTGACCATCCCCGATTTCCATCGCTCCACCATTGGCGGCCGTGCCTTCAGCTGCCTGGGCCCTAAGCTCTGGAATTCCCTCCCTCAACCTCTCCGCCTCTCTCCCCTCCTTTAAGATGCTCCTTAAAACCTCCCTCTTCGACCAAGCTTTTGGTCACCTGTCCTAATATCTCCTTATGTGGCTCGGTGTCAAACTTTGTTTGATAATCGCTCCAGTGAAGCGCCTTGGGATGTTTTACTACGTTAAAGGTGCTATATCAATATAAGTGGTTGTCTAGACTTGTACCAAGCCCTGCAGCATTTCTTTGTGCCTCTGTGTTTGTTTGTAGAGCCCTTTAACCTTGTCCCTACCTACGAGGCTATGTCTATGTAAAGGGGAAGGTATTGTCCTCTGTCTATAACCCAAGGGCAGCTTAGTGCCAAGAGCAGTGCGACAGAGAACACACACACACACACACACACACACACAGAGCTCGGTCTCGAGCGAGCAGGAATCCCTTCTGGGCTCCCCTTCAATGCCAAACGGTCAGGAGACATTGGGCTGTAGGCTGGCGGCCATTGTTCCTAACGGGCACTGGGCGGCGGCTCGCTGTGTTACTGGGCGCCGAAGCCTGAGGCCTAGAGGTGCTCGGGGCACTGCCAACACCCCCCCCAACACCGAGTGAGGAGCTGAAACCCGGCCAGCTCCCAGAGTCGCTCCACCCCGCCACTGGCTGAGTAAGAGTCCTTCAGGGCCTGGAGTGTACGTCAATGAGGCCCGTAATTTGGTCAGCAGCGGTCCGGTTGCTAGGCGCCCGGCAACGGGTGCGGAGGGAGAGGGATTTCCCTCACGGCCGTCACTGTGCACTAGGCCTCTTTCCTTCGACCGCGGAGGCCCAACAAGGCCGGTTTCAGTTGGCACAGCCTCCCCAGCAAGGCCCTTCCCCCTTGAAGGCGCCAGCGGCCATTGGCCGACAGAGCATCCTGCCCTCCCCCTTCCCCCCCCCCGCCGACCCTCGACCCCCGACCTCACCCCACTCCCGGTTGGGGTCATCAACCCTGATCGGACATATTCCTGGAGGTTTCATCAGATGACCTCCGGCCTCCAACCGCCCCGCCCCCCACCCTCCCGCCATTGGGTCGCCCGACACGTCCATCCTCCCCGTGCCCCGTCTTCCCAACCAATCGGAAAGCAAACAGACTCTTCATTACCCGATTGGATGGTTCTTGGCTGAAGGCGGCTCACCACCACCTTCTCAAGGGCAACTGGGGATGGGCAATAAATGCTGGGCCTTGCCAGCGACGCCCAGATCACAAGAATGAACAAATAATGTTTAAAAAGCGCTTTACAGCCAATGAAGTGCTTTTTTTGAAGTGTGGTCACTGTTGTAATGTAGGAAACGCGGCAGCTAATTTGCGCACAGCAAGCTCCCACAAACAGCAATGTGATAATGACCAGATCATCTGTTTTAGTGATGTTGGTTGAGGATAAATATTGGCCCCAGGACACCGGGGCGAACTCCCCTGCTCTTCCAATAGTGGCCGTGGGATCTTTTATGTCCACCTGAGAGAGCAGACGGGGCCTCGGTTTAACGTGTAGTGCCAGAGGACTGGCGGATAGCTAACGTAATACCGATATTTAAGAAGGGGGATAGAACATGGCCAGGGAATTATAGACCAGTCAGCTTAACATCGGTGGTAGGAAAAATAATGGAATCCCTACTAAAGGAGAGAATACAAGAACATCTAGAAACGAGAAGTATAATAATGAATAGTCAGCATGGATTTCAAAAGGGAAAATCTTGCTTGATCAACCTTATTGAATTTTTTGAAGAGGTAACTGTAGGGGGTGGTGGTGTGTGTGTCAGCTTCACCTCTGACTTCTGAGCGGTTCGAATCGCTCCCACTCCCTTGGTTCTAGACCTTGGACTTATTTGGGGGTTGTGACAAAAGTGCAGCAGACAACTGAGTTTGGTGCAAGAACTTTTGATCTTTATTCAAGAGAGTAAATATAACACAACAATCTTAACACTCTAATAAAATGGGGAACACTTCGGTACATACGAGGGAAATCACATTAGAAGTATACCTCACCCCTCCCAATCCCACTTTACTAGCCAAGTTGGGCCCTAGAGGACCAGGGATAATGCTCACCCAACGAATCCTTGACAGTTGAGCTGGTTCGCGGTTTCGGGGTTCGCTGTATATGTTGGTTGGTGCCTGCTGTATCCTGGACGCGGTAGAGGACTTCGACTGCGTAGCTGGTCAGTCTTCGCGAGTCACCTGATGCGGTAGGGTGCGTATTGGATCTATCAGGTGAGTACCCACTTTTCTTCGGTTAGAGTTAGGGTTTAGAGTCTTTGGAGTAAAAATCTTACCCAGGGGTAAGTCAGGAATAGATTGTAGAGTGGAAAACTTGCGAGTCTTTGGTTTTCTCCCGAGTTGGTTTTCTTTGGTCGCGGTGGCCCAATATTACCCGGTTGGTTGGCGGTAATATTCGGTTGGTTGTTTCGTAAGGCCCTTGTCGCCGCGAGGTGTCTGATGGTTACTGGAACTGTTGCACTGGTCTCTTCTTGTGTGTCGACCTGCTTCGAGAGCTGCTGAACTCCGTAACTGCTGAACTCGATGAACTCCTGATTGTTGTCACTGTGTAACTGCTCCACCCTTGAACTTGAGAAAACAGGCCTTCAATTGTTCACGAAAGTGTGAAGTGTTTTCAGGATGGTTCCATGAGCTGTTGAGCTGTTTCTTGATTGTAGTCATTGTGCTCAGGTTTCGAGTTTCCTGACTGGGCCTGAGATTTCTATAGAGTGGGACTAGGTGATCTGATTTATGCATGTTTTTGATGGGTCCTGTAATTTGGGTGGGGACTGCTCTTCCGTGGGTCTATTGTTAGAATGTAAAATTGTCTGATAGGGGCTGAGTGACGTTAAACAGTTCCCCAGACAGTTTGATTAACTCCAATCCCCAAACTGTCTTTTACAGAGGTTGATCCCAACTCCTGTTGCAGCCTTTTTCCGTTACAAGCCCAAACATGCCTTTTAAAAATACCAAATCTTGGTTTTTGCTCTGAATCTCCCTCTGTTAGGCCCAATACATTTTATCACCCTGAAGTAGTTAGAAAAAGAGTCCAAAGTCCTTTTCTTTAGGGTTTTTCTCCGAGTTTTGGGGGATCTGTGAATTTTGAGAATCTTACATAACAGGGAGAGTAGACAATGGTAATGCAGTAGATGTAATTTATCTAGATTTTCAAAAGGCATTCGATAAGGTACCCCATAATAGACTGATGAACAAGGTCAGAGAATGCTGAGTCAGGGGACAAGTAGCAGAATGGATTGCTGGCTGGCTTCAGGACAGAAAGCAGAGAGTGGGGGTTAAGAACATAAGAAATAGGAGCAGGAGCAGTCCATTCGGCCCTTCGAGCCTGCTCTGCCATTCAATGAGATCATGGCTGATCTTCTGCCTCAACTCCATTCACCGGCCCTATCGCCATATCCCTTGATGCCTTTACTAGTCAGAAATCATCGACTTCTGTTTTGAATATACCCAATGACTGAGCCTCCACAGCCCTCTGGGGTAGAGAATTCCAAAGATTCACCACCCTCTGTGTGAAGAAATTTCTTCTCATCTCAGTCCTGAATGGCCGACCCTTTATCCTGAGGCTGTGGCCCCTGGTTCTAGACTCTCCAGCCAAGGGAAACATTCTCCCAGCATCCACCCTATCAAGCCCTGCAATAATTTTGTATGCTTCAATGAGATCCCCTCTCATTCTTCTGAATTCAAGAGAATAGAGGCCTAGTTTACTCAATCTCTTCTCATACGACAGTCCTGCCATCCCAGGAATCAATCTCGTGAACTTTCGTTGCACTCCCTCTATGGCAAGTATATCCTTCCTTAGGTAAGGAGACCAAAATTGTACACAATACTCCAGGGGGGGTCTCACCAAGGCCCTGTATAATTGGAGTAAGACTTCTTTACTCCTGTACTCAAATCCTCTCAACCTAATTTAAGATAGGCTCAAGCATCGGCACCCTGGAGATGAGAATCTAGGCCATGGTTGCGTTCCAACAGCAGAGCAGGCCCCACTCTGTCTATCACCTCCAGTCTTACCGTCCGACCACAACGCAGGCAAACATCACGACTCCATTCACACAGCAGGCACCGTGGGCTGGCCTGGTTCGTTACCTGTGCAGGGAGAGAGAAAGGAGAGAGAGAGAGAGAGAGAAAGAGAAGGAGCCAGAGAGCGGGAGAGTTTGAGGGAGTGAGAGAATGAGAGAGACAGAAAGAGGGAGCGAAAGACTATGGGAGAGAGAAAACAGAAGGAGGGAGTGCAAGAGAGGGATGAGAGCGACGGACAGAGAGATTGAGGGAGGGGTAGGGAGAGGGAAAGGGACAGGGAGGATGAGAGAAGTCTTGGGTTGGGAGACCAGTGGGAGTCAGGGCCTCTCAGTCAGAAGGTTGTGGGTTCGAGTCCCACTCCAGACACTTGAGCACAAAATCCAGGCTGTCACTCCCAGTGCCAGTACTGAGGGAGCGCCACACTGTCGGAGGGGCGGTACTGAGGGAGCGCTGCACTGTCGGAGGGGCAGTACTGAGGGACGCTGCACTGTCGGAGGGGCAGTACTGAGGGACGCTGCACTGTCGGAGGGGCAGTACTGAGGGACGCTGCACTGTCGGAGGGGCAGTACTGAGGGACGCTGCACTGTCGGAGGGGCAGTACTGAGGGAGCGCTGCACTGTCGGAGGGGCAGTACTGAGGGAGCGCCGCACTGTCGGAGGGGCAGTGCTGAGGGAGCGCCGCACTGTCGGAGGGGCAGTACTGAGGGAGCGCTGCACTGTCAGAGGGACAGTACTGAGGGAGTGCCGCACTGTCGGAGGGGCAGTACTGAGGGAGTGCTGCACTGTTGGAGGGGCGGTACTGAGGGAGCGCTGCACTGTCGGAGGGGCAGTACTGAGGGACGCTGCACTGTTGGAGGGGCGGTACTGAGGGAGCGCCGCACTGTCGGAGGGTCAGTACTGAGGGAGCGCCGCACTGTCGGAGGGGCAGTGCTGAGGGAGCGCCGCACTGTCGGAGGGGCAGTACTGAGGGAGCGCTGCACTGTCAGAGGGACAGTACTGAGGGAGTGCCGCACTGTTGGAGGGGCAGTACTGAGGGAGTGCTGCACTGTCGGAGGGGCAGTACTGAGGGAGCGCCGCACTGTCAGAGGGGCAGTACTGAGGGAGCGCCGCACTGTCGGAGGGGCGGTACTGAGGGAGCACCGCACTGTCGGAGGGGCAGTACTGAGGGAGCGCCGCACTGTCGGAGGGGCAGTACCGAGGGAGCGCCGCACTGTCGGAGGGGCAGTACCGAGGGAGCGCCGCACTGTCGGAGGGGCAGTACGGAGGGAGCGCCGCACTGTCGAAGGGGCAGTACTGAGGGAGCGCCGCACTGTCGGAGGGGCAGTACTGAGGGAGCGCTGCACTGTCGAAGGGGCGGTACTGAGGGAGCGCCGCACTGTCGGAGGGGCGGTACTGAGGGAGCGCCGCACTGTGGGAGGGGCAGTACTGAGGGAGCGCCGCACTGTCGGAGGGGCAGTACTGAGGGAGCGCTGCACTGTCGAAGGGGCAGTACTGAGGGAGCGCTGCACTGTCGGAGGGGCAGTATTGAGGGAGCACCGCACTGTCGAAGGGGCAGTACTGAGGGAGCGCCGCACTGTCGGAGGGGCAGTACTGAGGGAGCGCCGCACTGTCGGCGGTGCCGTCTTTCGGATGAGACGGTAAACCGAGGCCCCGTCTGCTCTCTCAGGTGGACACAAAAGTTCCCATGGCACTTATTTCGAAGAAGAGCAGGGGGAGTTATCCCCGGTGTCCTGGGGCCAATATTTATCCCTCAATCAACATCACTAAAACAGATGATCTGGTCATTATCACATTGCTGTTTGTGGGAGCTTGCTGTGCGCAAATTGGCTGCTGCCTTTCATAGGATTACACCGGATATACGGCACAGAAACAGGCCATTTGGCCCAACCAGTCCATGCCGGTGTTTATGCTCCACTCGAGCCTCCTCCCGTCTTTCCTCATCTAAATCTATCAGCATAACCCTCTATTCCCTTCTCCCTCATATGCTTGTCCAGCCTCCCCTTAAATGCATCTATACTATTCGCTTCAACCACTCCCTGTGGTGGCGAGTTCCACATTCTCACCACTCTCTGGGTAAAGAAGTTTCTCCTGAATTCACTGTTGGATTTCTCGGTGACTATCTTATATTGATGGCCTCTAGCTTTGCTCTTCCCCACAAGTGGAAACATTCTCTCTGTATCCACTCTATCAAAACCTTTGATCATTTTAAAGATCTCTATTAGGTCACCCCTCAGCCTTCTCTTTTCAAGAGAAAAGAGACCCAGCCTGTTCATCCTTTCCTGATAGGTATATCCTACGCTTCCTACATTACAACAGTGACTACACTTCAAAAAGTACTTCATTGGCTGTGAAGCGCTTTGGGACGTCCGGTGGTCGTGAAAGGCGCTGTAGAAAGGCAAGTCTTACTTTTCTTTCTCTTTCAGAAGAGGCGTTAGACCGAGGCCCTACCTGCCTGCTGAGGTGGATGTTAAAGATCCCAAACCACTATTGGGAGAGCAAGGGAGTTCTCCCGGTTTCATCGCTGCCACGTCCAGTTCCAACCATCTCCAGCTCACGCGGAGCGTTTCATACAACACCGGGAACGACTAGAATCCCATCCCCTTGCCCAGTACCCCTCAGGAGACATTGACAGACAAGGGAAGTGGCCGCCCGCAACGCTGCAAAGTTGCTGGGCATCCCCAAACGTCAGACTCCATCGCGCAGGACATCTTGAGAATCTCTATCACATCAAATGTCACACCTCATAAGCAGTGGGCTTGCCTCTCCGCCCACCTGCCTCACCATTTGCGAGATCGCTACTCATTAGAAGCCTCTGGGTCCTCTCGGGATTATGCATCTTTCATTTCAATAAAAAGAGATTTCATCTTCATTTAGAGACTGCATCTATTCTGCTGGAAATGGGTGATGGAAGAGAATGCTGGTTAGCTTGACTCGGATCATTAGGGCCAGAGATGAGCTGGAGAATCTAACGGCAGATCGAAGTCGAGTAAAAACTGCCTCCGCAGGTGAAATTTGCCCAGTGCCTCTGTTGTTTTGTTTCTAGATGTCATCAAGGGTGACCCAACCTAAATCCGGTGAGCGGGCAGGATAGGGTTGGAGCGGGAGGTGGGAATGTAGGAAGGACAGGAGAGGGCCGCAGTATCTGAAGTACGACCTGTGATCTTCTCCCGCCCCATGAAGCCCAGGCTGCTGTCCCGTCAAACAATCCCAGGGCAGGTACAGCACGGGTTAGATACAGAGTAAAGCTCCCTCTACACTGTCCCATCAAACACTCCCAGGGTAGGTACAGCACGGGTTACATACAGAGTAAAGCTCCCTCTACACTGACCCATCAAACACTCCCAGGGCAGGTACAGCACGGGTTAGATACAGAGTAAAGCTCCCTCTACACTGTCCCATCAAACACTCCCAGGGCAGGTACAGCACGGGTTAGATACAGAGTAAAGCTCCCTCTACACTGTCCCGTCAAACACTCCCAGGGTAGGTACAGCACGGGTTACATACAGAGTAAAGCTCCCTCTACACTGTCCCGTCAAACACTCCCAGGGCAGGTACAGCACGGGTTAGATACAGAGTAAAGCTCCCTCTACACTGTCCCATCAAACACTCCCAGGGCAGGTACAGCACGGGTTAGATACAGAGTAAAGCTCCCTCTACACTGTCCCATCAAACACTCCCAGGGCAGGTACAGCACGGGTTAGATACAGAGTAAAGCTCCCTCTACACTGTCCCATCAAACACTCCCAGGGCAGGTACAGCACATGTTAGATACAGAGTAAAGCTCCCTCTACACTGTCCCATCAAACACTCCCAGGGCAGGTATAGCACGGGTTAGATACAGAGTAAAGCTCCGTCTACACTGTCCCATCAAACACTCCCAGGGCAGGTACAGCATGGGTTAGATACAGAGTAAAGCTCCCTCTACACTGTCCCATCAAACACTCCCAGGGCAGGTACAGCACGGGTTAGATACAGAGTAAAGCTCCCTCTACACTGTCCCGTCAAACACACCCAGGGCAGGTACAGCACGGGTTAGATACAGAGTAAAGCTCCCTCTACATTGTCCCATCAAACACTCCCAGGGCAGGTACAGCACGGGTTAGATACAGAGTAAAGCTCCCTCTACACTGTCCCATCAAACACTCCCAGGGCAGGTACAGCACGTGTTAGATACAGAGTAAAGCTCCCTCTACACTGTCCCATCAAACACTCCCAGGGCAGGTACAGCACGGGTTAGATACAGAGTAAAGCTCCCTCTACACTGTCACGTCAAACACTCCCAGGGCAGGTACAGCACGGGTTAGATACAGAGTAAAGCTCCCTCTACACTGTCCCATCAAACATGGGGCAGGTACAGCACAGATTAGATACACAGTAAAGCTCCCTCTACACTGTCCCATCAAACATGGGGCAGGTACAGCATGGGTTAGATACAGAGTAAAGCTCCCTCTACACTGTCCCATCAAACACTCCCAGGGCAGGTACAGCACGGGTTAGATACAGAGTAAAGCTCCCTCTACACTGTCCCATCAAACACTCCCAGGGCAGGTACAGCATGGGTTAGATACAGAGTAAAGCTCCCTCTACACTCTCCCATCAAACACTCCCAGGGCAGGTACAGCACGGGTTAGATACAGAGTAAAGCTCCCTCTACACTGTCCCGTCAAACACGCCCAGGGCAGTTACAGCACGGGTTAGATACAGAGTAAAGCTCCCTCTACACTGTCCCATCAAACACTCCCAGGGCAGGTACAGCACGGGTTAGATACAGAGTAAAGCTCCCTCTACACTGTCCCATCAAACAGTCCCAGGACAGGTACAGCACGGGTTAGATACAGAGTAAAGCTCTTTCTACACTGTCCCATCAAACACTCCCAGGGCAGGTACAGCACGGATTAGATACAGAGTAAAGCCCCCTCTACACTGTCCCATCAAACACTCCCAGGGCAGATACAGCATGGATTAGATACAGAGTAAAGCTCCCTCTACACTGTCCCATCAAACACTCCCAGGGCAGATACAGCTCGGATTAGATGCAGAGTAAAGCTCCCTCTACACTGCCCCCTGCAACGTGCTTGTTCCCCACCTGAAGAGTATCGGCCGCTGGCGAGAGATTGCCCCGTCTCCCACACGAGCCATTCAGTTTCCTCTCTGTGTGTGGGGACCCCAGTCGGTGTTGACGAGAGGGGCTGGTGGTACTGCTGAACCCATACGCACCAGCAACTGGATGGAAAAATCTGGATCGGAGAAAGTCAACATGGTAAATCATGCTTGACTAATCTCGTGGAATTTTTTGATGATGTAACTGGTAGAATAGATAAGGGAGAACCAGTGGATGTGGTGTATTTGGACTTTCAGAAGTCTTTCGATAAGGTCCCGCATAAGAGATTAGCGTGCAAAGTTAAAGCACATGGGATTAGGGGCAAGGTATTGACTTGGATAGAGAACTGGTTGGCAGACAGGAAGCAAAGAGTTGGAATAAACGGGCCTTTTTCCGAATGGCAGGCAGTGACTAGTGGGGTACTGCAGGGATCGGTCCTAGGACCCCAGTTATTCACAATATATATTAATGATCTAGACGAGGGAACTAGATGTAATATCTCCAAGTTTGCAGACGACACAAAGCTGGGTGGGCGTGTGTGTTGTGAGGAGGATGCAGAGAAACTCCAGTATGATTTGGACAAGTTGGGTGATTGGGCAGATGCATGGCAGATGCAGTATAATGTGGATAAATGCAAGGTTATCCACTTTGGTGGCAAAAACAGGAAGGCAGATTATTATCTGAACGGCAATAGATTGGGAAAAGGGGACGTGCAATGAGACCTTGTGCACCAGTCGTTGAAGGTAAGCATGCAGGTGCAGCAGGCGGTTAAGAAGGCAAATGGTATGTTGGCCTTCATAGCGAGAGGATTCTTTGGATACTGTTGGGGGAGATGGCCTACCAGGGGAAGGCACCAGCAGCCAGGTTCATGGCACCATGGCTGGCTCTGCTGCACAGCAGGGCGGGAAAAAGAGTGGTAGGGCTATAGTGATAGGGGACTCAATTGTAAGGGGAATAGACAGGAGTTTCTGTGGCCGCAACCGAGATTCCAGGATGGTATGTTGCCTCCCTGGTGCAAGGGTCAAGGATGTCTCGGAGCGGCTGCAGAACATTCTGAAGAGGGAGGGTGAACAGCCAGCTGTCGTAGTGCATGTAGGTACCAACGATATAGGTAAAAAGCGGGAAGAGGTCCTACAAGCAGAATTTAGGGAGCTAGGAGCTAAATTAAAAAGTAGGACCTCTAAGGTAGTAATCTCTGGATTGCTACCAGGGCCACGTGCTAATCAGAATAGAGAGAACAGGATAGTGAGATTGAATACGTGGCTTGAGCAGTGGTGCAGGAGGGAGGGATTCAAATTCCTGAGGCATTGGAACCAGTTCTGGGGGAAGTGGGACCTGTACAAAAGGGACGGTCTGCACTTGGGCAGGACTGGAACCGATGTCCTCGGGGTAATATTTGCTAAAGCAGTTCGGGAGGATTTAAACTAATATGGCAGGGGAATGGGAACCTATGTAGCGAAACAGGGGGAAGTAATATGCAGTCAGAAACAAATGTTAGAAGGGTGAGAAACAATAGGGGAAGGCCGAGTAAACAAAGGCAAGAAACACAAAGGGGTAAAAATTGAGTCGCGCCCCATTTGGGGCGCTAACCTCGCCGGGGCGCGACTTTTAGCGCCCCGAAAAAATTAGCGGCCCTGCGCCGGAACTTCAGTGGTTGCGCCCCAAGAGGGAAGCGGGGCGCCACTGGAAGCACCCCGCATCCCTCTTGGGGCGCTGCGAGTGAATATCCTGGCGCTACGTGCCGCGGCGCCACGCGCTGCGGCACGTCGCGCCGCGGTATTGCAGGCCTTCCTCCCCTTCTTAAAGGGGAGGGACCCTGCGCAGCGCGAACCGGGGCCCAGCTGGGCCCCCAGGGATCGGGAGTGCCGGCAAAAGAGCCCGGCACTCAAGAGAAGTGCCGGGCTCTTGGAGCGCAGCCGGCACTTCACGGTGGGGGGGCTTCACGAGGGCCGGGGACAGCAACGGGGGCAGGTGCTGGCAGGCGGCCAGCAACAAAAATGGCCGCCTGCCACCTCCCCTTTAAATATCGCCGCCCCGGCCGCACGTACGCCTCCCTGAACCCGTCGGACATAGCGTCTGGCGGTAAATCAGGGGGCGCGACTGAAGATCACGGCCGGGGCGCGAGCGGGGTGCTGCGCACGGCGATGACGTCATCGCCGGCGGCGCAGCGCCACAGGGCGCTACCGGCTGCCGCCGCCGCTAACCTCCCACTAAATTTTTCGGGAGGCGTGGGCGGCGCTGCGCCCGGGCGTTAGCTGCTTTACGCCCCATTGGCGCCCTCTTAAGGCGCTAACGGGAGGCGCAAGCAGCTGAATTTTTCCCCCAAAGGGCCATACTAAATCATAAGTCTAAAAGGACAAAGGATGTTAATAAAACAAGCCTAAAGGCTCTGTGTCTTAATGCAAGGAGTATCCGTAATAAGGTGGATGAATTGACTGTGCAAATAGATGTTAACGGATACGATGTGATTGGGATTACAGAGACGTGGCTCCAGAACAATCAAGGCTGGGAACTGAACATCCAGGGGTATTCAACATTCAGAAAGGATAGAATAAAAGGAAAAGGGGGTGGGGTAGCATTGCTAGTTAAAAAGGAGATTAATGCAATAGCTAGGAAGGACATTAGCTTGGAGGATGTGGAATCAATATGGGTTGAGCTGCAGAACACCAAAGGGCAGAAAACGTTAGTGGGGGTTGTGTACAGACCTCCAAACAGCAGTAGTGAGGTGGGGGAGGGTATGAAACAGGAAATCAGAGGTGCGTGCAAAAAAGGCACGGCAGTTATCATGGGTGACTTTAATATGCATATAGATTGGGCTACTCAAACTGGAAGCAATACGGTGGAGGAAGATTTCCTGGAGTGTTTAAGGGACGGTTTCCTAAACCAATATGTTGAGGAACCAACTCGAGGGGAGGCCATCCTGGACTGGGTGTTGTGTAATGAGGAAGGACTAATCAGCAATCTTGTGGTACGAGGCCCCCTGGGGAAGAGTGATCATAGTATGGTGGAGTTCTACATTAGGATGGAGAAGGAAACAGTTAAGTCAGAGACCATGGTCCAGAACTTAAATAAGGGCAACTTTGAGGGTATGAGGCGTGAATTGGCGAGGTTAAATTGGCAAGCGATATTTAAGGGGCTATCAGTGGAAGGGCAATGGCAGACATTTAGAGATCGCATGGATGAACTACAACAATTGTACATCCCGGTCTGGCGTAAAAATAAAAAAGGGAAGGTGGCTCAACCATGGCTAACAAGGGAAATCAGGGATAGTATTAAAACCAAGGAAGTTGCATACAAATTGGCCATAAGTAGCAGCAAACCCGGGGACTGGGAGAACTTCAAAACTCAGCAGAGGAGGACGAAGGGTTTGATTAGGGCAGGGAAAATAAAATATGAAAGGAAGCTTGCAGAGAACATTAAAATGGACTGCAAAAGCTTCTATAAATATGTAAAAAGAAAGTGGTTAGTAAAAACAAACGTAGGTCCCCTGCAGTCGGAAACAGGGGAAGTCGTAATGGGGAACAAGGAAATGGCAGATCAATCGAACAAGTACTTTGGTTCGGTGTTTACTGTGGAGGACACACACAACCTGCCGGAAATAAAAGGGGTCAGAGGATCTGGTAAGAGGGAGGAGCTGAGGGAAATCCTTATTAGTCGGGAAAAGGTATTGGTGAAATTGATGGGACTGAAGGCTGAAAAATCCCCGGGGCCTGATGGTCTGCATCCCAGAGTACTTAAGGAGGTGGCCTTGGAAATAGTGGATGCATTGACGATCATTTTCCAACATTCCTTAGACTCTGGATCAGTTCCGATGGAGTGGAGGGTGGCCAATGTAACCCCTCTTTTTAAAAAAGGAGGGAGGGAGAAAGCAGGGAATTATAGACCGGTCAGCCTGACATCGGTCGTGGGTAAAATGATGGAAGCAATTATTAAAGATGTCATAACAGACCATTTGGAAAGTGGCGACATGATAGGTCCAAGTCAGCATGGATTTGTGAAAGGGAAATCATGCTTGACAAATCTTCTGGAATTTTTTGAGGATGTTTCCAATAGGGTGGACAGGGGGGAACCAGTAGATGTGGTGTATTTGGACTTTCAGAAGGCCTTCGACAAGGTCCCACACAAGAGATTGGTGAGCAAAGTTAAAGCACATGGGATTGGGGGTAATGTGTTGATGTGGATTGAGAACTGGTTGGCACACAGGAAACAAAGAGTAGGAGTAAATGGGTACTTTTCAGAATGGCAGGCAGTGACCAGCGGGGTACCACAGGGTTCGGTGCTGGGACCCCAACTGTTTACATTATATATTAATGATTTGGACGAAGGGATTAAATGTAATATCTCCAAATTTGCGGATGACACTAAATTGGGAGGCAGTGTGAACAATGAGGAGGATGCTAGGAGGCTACAGAGTGACTTGGACAGGTTGGGTGAATGGGCAAATGTATGGCAGATGAAGTACAATGTGGATAAATGTGAGGTTATCCACTTTGGTGGTAAAAATAGAGAGGCGGACTATTACCTGAATGGTGGCAGATTAGGGAAAGGGGAGGTGCAACGAGACCTGGGCGTCATGGTACATCAGTCACTGAAGGTGGGAATGCAAGTGCAGCAGGCAGTCAAGAAAGCAAACAGAATGATGGCCTTCATAGTAAGGGGATTTGAATACAGGAGTAGGGAGGTGATGCTGCAGTTGTACAGGGCCTTGGTGAGGCCACACCTGGAGTATTGTGCGCAGTTTTGGTCTCCTAACTTAAGGAAGGACATTCTTGCTATTGAGGGAGTGCAGCGAAGGTTCACTAGATTGATTCCTGGGATGGCCGGACTGACATATCAAGAAAGATTGGGTCAACTGAACTTGTATCCTCTGGAGTTCAGAAGAATGAGGGGGGATCTTATAGAGACATTTA
This sequence comes from Squalus acanthias, assembly GCA_030390025.1. Taxonomy (NCBI): domain Eukaryota; kingdom Metazoa; phylum Chordata; class Chondrichthyes; order Squaliformes; family Squalidae; genus Squalus; species Squalus acanthias. The sequence goes on along the minus strand of CM059450.1, from coordinate 25,204,010 downwards.
AAATCCTGACTGGTTTAGACAAATTAGATGCGGGCAGAATGTTCCCAATGTTAGGGAAAACTAGAACCAGGGGTCACAGTCTAAGGATTAAGGGGAAGCCATTTAAGACTGAGCTGAGGAGGAACTTCTTCACCCAGAGAGTGGTGAATCTATGGAATTCTCTTCCACAGAAGGTTGTTGAGGCCAGTTCGCTAAATATATTCAAAAGGGAGTTAGATATAACACTCACAACTAGGGGGATCAAGGGGTATGGCGAGAAAGCAGGAATGGGGTACTGAGGTAGCATGTTCAGCCATGAACGCATTGAATGGCGGTGCAGGCTCGAAGGACCGAATGGCCTACTCCTGCACCTATTTTCTATGTCTATGTCTATGTCTATGTCTATGAGTACAGGAGCAAGGATGTCTTGCTGCAGTTGTACAGGGCCTTGGTGAGACCACACCTTGAGTACTGTGTGCAGTTTTGGTCGCCTTATCTGAGGAAGGATGTTCTTGCCATGGAGGGAGTGCAGCGAAGATTCACCAGACTGATACCTGGGATGGCAGGAATGACGTATGGAGAGAGATTGGGACGATTGGGCTTGTATTCGCTAGAGTTTAGAAGAATGAGAGGGGATCTCATTGAAACTTATAAAATTCTAACAGGACTAGACAGACTAGATGCAGGAAGGATGTTCCCGATGGCGGGGGAGTCCAGAACCAGGGGTCACAGTCTAAGGATAAGGGGTAAGCCATTTAGGACTGAGATGAGGAGGAATTTCTTCACCCAGAGAGTGGTGAACCTGTGGAATTCTCTACCACAGAAGGCAGTTGAGGCCAATTCATTAAATATATTCAAGAAGGAGTTCGATATATTTCTTAAGGCTAAAGGGATCAAGGGATATGGGGAGAAAGCAGGGACAGGGTACTGAGTTTGATGATCAGCCACGATCTCATTAAATGGCGGAGCAGGCTCGAGGGGCCGAATGGCCTCCTCCTGCTCCTATCTTCTATGTTTCTATGTTTCTATCTGTCTCCAGCTCATTTCAGCCGGGACATCTCACAGCGAACAGACCGACGGGGCTGCTTTAATGAGATCCACAACTTAAGACATAATTTGCTACTGGGCCGATCTTCTCAAGAATGCCGTCCCATTTGAATCTGATATTTTTCGACTTGAATTGCTGAGTCCCTTTAATAATAAACGCACCATTCTCCCCCAGAGGTTGCCCGCTTATGTGAGTTCGGCAACATTATTTCCACTGAATGAATTATTAAGTATGAAGGACGGTGCACCTCGATCACTTTATCTCCTCTTTCAACGACACTTTAATGACACTTGAATGATTTGCCTGTAATCTCATTTGATCGCAGGCCAGTCTCGCAGATGCATCAGCAAGGCGAAGGTAGTAATAGCCTCATTTCATTAAATATTTCATTCAGTGTCTGCGCCCCAGGAACTTGCTTTCGCAGCCTCGATGGATTCCGGGCAAATGTTCACAGAGGAGTCTATTAGCCGCTCAAATGATGTACTCTCAGATCGGGAGTCCCACAGGCACGGCCAAGGCAATCAGAAGGTGGAAAATTGATGAGTTTGCAGCACCGCAGATCATCATTTTTAAGCATAAATGCATGTCGTTGACGTGGGAGTGATTTTAACTTTATTACCGGCTCGGTGTTTATTTTAATTTAACCCATGCCGTGCCAGTGTGGCGATCTATCTGCACTGAGCTGAGGAATGCTCACACTCACACCAATATGCACACACACTCATATACACACACACACACTCACTCACACACACTCACACTCACACTCACGCACTCACACACACACACTCACTCGCACTCACACACACACTCACACACACACACTCACACACGCACTCACACACACACACACACTCACACATGCACTCACACACACACTCACACATACTCACACACACACTCACACACACCCACACACACACTCACACACACACACTCACACACACACACTCACACACACACTCACACTCACACTCACACACTCACACACACTCACACCAATACACACTCACACACACTCTCACACACACACACTCACACACACACTCACACTCACACTCACACTCACACACACTCACACACTCACACACACTCACACCAATACACACTCACACACTCACACACACTCACACACACACACTCACACACTCACACACACACTCACACTCACACACACACTCACACACACAGACACTCACACACAGACACACACTCACACACACACTCACACTCACACACACACTCACACTCACACTCAC